>CM046427.1:55038864-55258864 GCA_025506505.1 Flaveria sonorensis | reverse complement strand
TATTGGGGGAATAAGATCGGGAAGGTGCATACGGTGCCGACGAAGGTCACCGGGAAATGTGGGTCGGTGACGGTGAGGTTGGTTCCGGCGCCACGTGGTGCGGGGATTGTGGCGGCTAGGGTTCCGAAGAAGGTGCTGCAGTTTGCGGGGATTGATGATGTGTTTACGTCCTCTCGTGGGTCGACGAAGACTCTTGGAAACTTTGTCAAGGTTTGTTACTGATCTTTTGGTTTGTTTCTTGGTTTGATGTCAATTGGTTGATTGAATTTGATGTGGGTTGTGTTGATGATATAGTGATTCATTTCCTCAATGCTGTTGAATTGCATCAAGATGGAGCATTGTTTTACCTATTTCATATAGTGTAATAGGCTACAAGCTGATTATTGTGTACTCTTGTAGATAACATTCATTCACTTTTGTGCTTTTGATTGTAAAGCAATGTGCATGCAACTTGCTAAGTTTTACATACAATTTTGAAAATGTAATAATTTTGGATGGTAAAAAGTAAAGTATAATGCCCTTGTGGGAAAAAGTGGTGTGACTTGCTGTCTTGCTGATGAATAGTTAAAGATGTTTTAGGATGAATCTTGCTTACAAAATATTGAAAGGTTAAATGTATGTTGATAGTTGTTTCGTAGGTACTCTTAAAGTTGATGCATTGCTTGCTTGGAATTGATCTGTTTGAACCTGTGTTTTGGTTTTTATTTTAAATATTAGCCTTTTTATTTTTACTTTTCTATTGAGTTTTGATCTTTTTAGATAAAAGCAACAGCCTTTACTTGTGTAAGCTTTCAAAATTTTGATTTTGAACTTTGGTACATCTTTGTTTGTGCTTTTAGTTGTTAAGTCTTCCATGGTAGAACTTGTAAATTTAAAAGTCAGGCTTCATGAATTATAACAAAGTTTCTTATAATATGTCCAGTTGTCCTGCATAGTGTTATATACGGCCAAGTTGATAGGATTTGACAAATTACAGGCTTAACTGCTAACTACGGTTTTAAAGAAGGGCAAACAAAACCCTATGTGTTGTTTGGGTCAACCGGACTTGCTTTTGTTATTGACCATGTTGTTTTCTTTGATGTATCGTCAAATCAAATCTAGGGTCGTTTTACTATCTTAACTGTTTCTTAATTTTACTTCTGCAAGTACTTTCATGGTGGCTTATTGTTTATTCACTCTTTTAGCTGGTTTTCATTTTTGTTTTTCACTTGACGATTTAGTTGATATCTGTTTGGGTTTAAGGTGTTTAGAATAATAGCATGCATTTTATTAGTATTTTAGCAATGGTGTCAACTTCTTTATTCCATGTGCTTTGAAGATTGTTAGTTCATCTTCCACTTTTTAAATGTTGCTTATTTTGTTCAAGTGTTCGTAGAATGTTTTGCATTAATGTTTTGTACACTCTATTATGGCTTTTAAACTCATTGTATTGTCCATGTATCTTCTTTATCACTTATTGTTGGCAACATGTATGTTAACATAATAACATGCATGCTAATATTATGTACTTCATACCTATGCATTTCTGTTTTAAGAGTTTTGGACAACAAGTAAAATGTGTTGTTTCGACAGGCAACTTTCGACTGTCTGCTCAAGACTTACGGCTTTCTGACTCCTGATTTCTGGAGAGAGACAAGGTTTTCAAGATCCCCATACCAAGAATACACTGATTTGCTGGCGAGGCCAACCACGAAGGCAATAACCTATGTCGAAGATGTTGCTGATATTCCTGCTTAACAACTTCCTTGAATTTTGGTGAGTATGTTTTGTTTTTAGGTTATGTTTTGTTAAAGATTACTGCTTTAATATTATGTTATTATTTTCTTTTTGAGTAATACCTGTTTGGTTATTTGGTAATGCAAACACAAATTTTGATTATACCATGTCGGTTATTTTGATTTCATGTCATTTTACTCATGCAAAAGTAATAATGCAAGGTTTTTTTGTGAGGCTATCATAAGTATATTTTTATCATCAAGCACAAAAAAGTAATTTAAGTATTTTAAGCTGTTTTCTAGTAATATGTTGTAGATTGTCAATGTTCTAATAACAGCTAATCCTTGAGTTACAGATCTTGGTTATCTTTTTGATTTTGGTTGATTGTGGCGATGGTTCTAAACTCTGAACTGGTTTTGATAGATCGATGGTTCTAAAATCTAAAAGGTCGATTGCTCTTAAAATGTGCTAAAAGTTTATTAGTTTTAGTAATAAACACATATTGTTTATTGAGTTATTCGAATTGGTTTGGAAAACTAAATTCGAGTACAATTCATGTTTGAATTAGTTATTTGGATCAAATAAGGATTCAGTAATAATAAACCTAGATTAAATTAATTATTTGAATTCAGTTAGATTTGAATTTTCGGCTATTCAGAGTCTAGTTCTAATAATAAACTAACTTGATAAACGAACAAATGTACCTTTTGCAAACATACTTATGATATGTCTTTGTTGCTAAAGAAAGAATTGAGCATATACGGTTAACTAAGACTAAGAGCTATATGGGACGTATAGCCCTATACTTATACCCGGTAAAACGGGCGGGTTGGGTCGGGTAGTATAACGGGTCAGAACGGGTTCGGGTCAGAACGGGTTTGGGTTAGAACAGGTTCGGGTCAAGATGGGCCAATTTAAAAATGGGCCAAGATGGGTTAGGGTCAAGCTGGATTCTGGTAAATATATGTTCTAGTCAGAATGGGTCAAAAGTTTAAAAATTGAAAAACAGTACATAAGGTTTTAATAGGCTGCATTTGGATAGTATTAGTATACAATGAGGATTCACAGCATCACTTCCGATCAAATCAAAATTCATGTCTTCTTCAGCATCACTTCCGATCAAATCAAAATTCATGTCTTCTTCACAAAGCTGTTATGAATTCCCAAAGATATGCAATAGTTACATTATGTTTCTAAAATTATAATTAAAAACAAAAAGACTATCCAAATTCAATCATCTATTTAACCAACTATGCATTGAAATTATTGTTTATCAATTGAAAATGCATAGCTTCACTCTAAATTAATAGATTGAATTAAATAAAATAATGACGAAGACCACGAACGTTGATGTCGGTTATGGCGATGAAGATGTTGGTGAAGGTCTTGGGTTTTGACAACGAATCTGAGTTTCCATGACGAGTAGTGTCTTCTTTCAAACCCTATCGAATGCCATTGGAGGATGAAAGTTACATGTTTTTCTAGCGGAAGCTTTGGTGATTGTGTCAACACGATGATCAAAAACAACTACACGTCTACGCCACTTCCGGTTGAATATTATATTCATATTGAGGATAATTATAGGTTGAATTTTAAGGAAAACGACATTAAACAATGGTTTGTGATGAAAATGAAATGGTAATATGTGATGTATCGAATCAAAATAGGGGATTAATCATGAATGAGATCTTAATATTTAATAGGAAGAATGAACATGTGGGGAATGGCTCAAAATCAAACCTAAGAGTGACCAATTCTAACCCGTTAAGGGTATTTAGCACCACCCATCTTAACTCATTTCTTTTCTCCTTAGCTTTTATAATTGCCCAACCTAACCCCTTTAAAAATAATGAGTAACCCATCTTAACTCATACCTTTATAATTAAAGCCCAAATCAACCCAATTGAAAGCAAACGGGTTAGCATTGCCAGGTCTACCTATACTCATCGTATGAGGGTTGTATAGCTTTATATGGAGCATATAACCCATTTGATAGCATTTTGATTTTTTTTTTTCGTATTTAGTGTCGATTTTGTTATACGTGTTGTATAGTATAGGGCTATATGGTACGTATAGCTTTTTGACAACTCTCTGAATTTTGTTCGTTTTAAGTGTTGCCCATCCTATGCATCTCGTATAGCTCTATGCTAGTCGTATAGGGTGGTGTATATATATAATGATGTGTGACTTAATATTAGGACCCGTTTGAGTTTTGATCGTCTAATAGCCTGACATTTTAAAGAGGGGATGACTGTAGTCGTAAGTATACGTGTGTCGAAAGATCACGGATGGAGGACCTTGGTAAAATTGCATTAAACTGACAAGCCAACGTCATTATGGTGAATTTTTTTTTTTAAATTATGGGAGATAGGGGGTGATCTTTGAAAGAGATGCAGAGAATGTAGAAAGTGTTATATTTATCAAACACACATACGTTAAAGTTAAAACATACATATAAGGGTGAAAAAGTTTTATATTATGCAACAACTCATTGTTTGATTGTTGCCAGCGTCTCATTTCGATGAAGCAATGGAGGGCTCGCCCCATTCGATGACATAAGTTAAATAATTCTTTCGTTGTATTGGTTCTATGTGTTAGCTACGCCAGATCAGATTATTAACATTCATTCATCACTTAGTTTCATAAAAGTAAGAACCATAGCAATTGTGTATATATTATTTAATTTAAATTTTTTATTTTTTTATTTTTTATTTTAAAGAGTTATAACTCAAGACCATCTGTTGTAAGCTAGTGTTAGTGATATAATATTATTTGTGTAAATAAAAAACAACAAAAACAATCGAACCACCCCACAAATGCGAAATACTTCACATTGCATCACTCTTAAACACAGGTCAAAATCACAAAATTAAAAAAAAAAAAAACCACTCAACACCCGCCCACAAGGTGTTGACCAATACACATGCGTTGACCAAAAAAATCATTGTTCATTACGTTTCCTAATTAACATACAGGGTAATGTGTAGTATTGAGGTTCACGTTTCCTACTGAGATCTTTAAAATTATATGACTCAAGAAATTTTTTTTACAGTGATATGTTTTTTATTTGATAATGTTTTTAGGTAAGTTAGACTTAAAACGTCAAAGTTTATATAAACGGTTAACGTTTCTTATAAAAAAGGTTCACTCGAGTAATAAAATAGTTTCAAACGTCGTTAAAAAAAATATCCTATTATGCCTAGAAGACAATGTTCAAGGCATGCTAAGGATGCCACCTACACTATCATGCTCTACCATGGATGGTCTAACAAATTTATATTTGTCGTTTTTTAATTCTCCTATTTATTTTTTTATGAGCGACTACAGGTCACTGTACCATCCCATTGTATTCATTACTCGAGTAAGAAAATTGAAACTTTGACCTAATCGGTTAATTAATTGCTAGGCGGAAACGATGGTCAAATTCGAACCTAGGTGGTCTTAATCGACGTCTTTGGTGAGATTTCGACGAACCTCGGAAATTTCTGCAAAATTTTGAAATTTGTGGCAAGAAATGTTAAAATACATATAAACTAAATATTTTATAAAAATTAAAATAATATAAAATATGTCTATATATATAATTAAAAATTAAAAATTAAAAATTATATATAAAAATCAAATTAACTAATAACTAATCAGTGTTATATAATATCACAATAATTAACACAAGATTAGTGTTATAACCTTAAGAACTTTAAAGAGAATTGCAAGAGCAAGAAGAAGAGAAATGTATAACTTATGAAAGTGTATACAAGAGGTGCATCTTCTCCTCTACATTGAGGTGGTATTTATACTACAAAGATCAATCATTTTGGTAGACAAGTAAAACTATTTAGCATAGTAAACTTATCTACAAGTTTGACAAAGAGTTCATCCACTTGCTATGGTAATAATTCATAATACTCCCCCTTGGATGACACTTTTCAAACTTCAAGAGTTTAAGTACTGCCTCATTAAAAACCTTGCTAAAGAAAAACCCAGTGGAAAAAACCTTAGCTAAGGAAAAAAGAGTGCAGCTTATAACTCCCCCTCAAATTGTCTTCTGTAGATCATCACATTGTGTGTACGTGCCGCATGCCAATATCATAAACATGTTTTCTGAAAGTTGTTTTTGGAAGTGCCTTTGTGAAAAGATCAGCTGAATTATTGCTAGATTGAACGTATCTCATTTCAACTTGTTTATCTTTAATAAGGTCTTGAGTGTATGAAAAGAATCTTGGTGGTATATGTTTTGTTCTGTCACTTTTGATATACCCTTCTTTCATTTGTGAGACACAAGCTGCATTATCTTCATAGATTGGTGTTGCATTTCTATCTTTCTCCAATCCACAAGAAGTTAATATAAGTTGTGTCATAGATCTTAACCATACACATTCTCTTGAAGCTTCATGTAGTGCAATGACTTCAGCATAATTTGAGGATGTCGCAACGAGTGTTTGTTTCTGAGAGCGCCATGAAATCGCAGTTCCTCCATTCTTAAATATGTATCCGTTTGAGATTTTGCTTTATGAGGATCAGATAAATAACCTGCATCTGCATAACCAACCAACCCTTCTTTTGAATTATTAGGATAAAACAAGCCTAAATCAATAGTACCTCGAAGATATCGAAAAATATGTTTAATCCCATTCCAGTGTCTTTTAGTAGGGGCTGAACTAAATCTTGCTAACAAATTAACTGCAAAAGAAATGTCAGGTCTCGTACAGTTAGTAAGATACATAAGAGCTCCAATTGCACTGAGATATGGTATCTCTGGACCAAGGACCTCTTCATTATCTTCGCAAGGACGAAATGGATCATTATCAACATTGAGTGATCTAACAACCATCGGTGTGCTTAAAGGATTTGCTTTGTCCATATTGAAACGCTTTAAGAGTTTCTCAGTATAAGTCGACTGATGTACAAGTATTCCATTATGCATATGTTCAATCTGCAAACCAAGACAATATTTGGTTTTTCCAAGGTCTTTCATTTCAAATTCTTTCTTTAAAAGAGCAATTGTTTCATTAATTTCCTTTTGCGTCCCAATTATATTTAGATCATCAACATACACAGCTATGATCACATATCCTGATGTTGTCTTCTTAATGAAGATGCATGGACAAATAAGGTTACTTGTGTATCCTTTACTTGTCAAATAATCACTCAAACGATTATACCACATCCGTCCAGATTGTTTGAGTCCATACAAGGATCTTTGTAATTTGATGGAATACATTTCCTTAGGCTTTGAGTTTAATGATTCGGGGAATTTAAAACCTTCAGGAATTTTCATATAGATGTTACTATCTAGTGATCCATACAAGTAAGCTGTGACAACATCCATAAGACGCATCTCTAAATTTCTAGAGACTGCAAAGCTGATTAAGTATCTAAAGGTTATTGCATCCATAACAGGGGAGTATGTTTCCTCATAATCAATCCCTGGCCTTTGTGAAAAACCTTGAGCTACAAGTCTAGCTTTATACCTTGTAACTTCATTTTTCTCATTTCGTTTTCGTACAAAAACCCATTTGTACCCTACAGGCTTTACGGACATAGGAGTAATAACAATAGGTCCAAACACCTTTCGTTTGTTAAGTGAATCTAATTCAGCTTGCATAGCTCCTTTCCATTTATCCCAATCATGTCTATTTTGACAGTCACTAACTGATTTTGGTTCAGGATCATCATCTCCACTCATGATGTCACTTGCTACGGAATAAGAAAATATTTCATCAATACCTTCCATTTCATCTTGATTCCATAAGATATGTGTGTGACCATAGTTAATTGATATTTCTTTGTTAGTTTCATCCAAATCCTCCTCATGAGAGGTTTTGGTATTAAGCGTTTCATCAAGATCATTCACTTTATTGTCAACTTCCTTTTCATGAGTTTTTCTTTTTCGAGGATTTTTATCCTTGGAACCGATTGGTCTTCCTCGTTTCAAACGTCTCTGAGATTCATGAGCCATTGTGTTATCTATTTGCTTATTTGGAATCTCAACTCGAGCTGGAGCATTAGCAGCTGGTATATGAGACTTAGTAACTCTGCTTGTATCAGTAAATGCATCAGGTAATTGATTTGCAATTTCTTGCAAGTGTATTATCTTTTGAACCTCTGTCTCACATTGTTTAGTTACTGGATCAAGATACAATAATGAAGGAACATACCATGATACATCATTTTCTTGTTTTTTCTTTTCTCCCCCTAATGCCGGGAAAACTGACTCGTTAAAGTGACAATCAGCAAAACGTGCTGTAAATACATCACCCGTTAAAGGTTCAAGATATCTTATGATGGAAGCTGATTCATATCCAACATATATTCCCAACCTTCTTTGAGGACCCATTTTTATACGTTGTGGTGGTGCAATAGGGACGTATACAGCACACCCAAAAATTCTAAGGTGGGAAATGTTTGGCTCATTGCCAGAAACAAGTTGTAAGGGAGAGTATTTAAGATTTGCACTTGGTCTCACACGAATTAGTGATCCAGCATGAAGAATTGCATGACCCCAAATAGACACAGGGAGTTTTGTCCTCATTATTAATGGTCTAGCTATTAGTTGTAGACGTTTGATTAACGACTCAGCTAAGCCATTTTGTGTGTGTACATGAGCAACAGGGTGTTCAACAATAATTCCTACAGACATGCAATAATCATTAAAAGCATGTGATGTGAATTCACCAGCATTATCAAGTCTCACCCTTTTAATAGTATAATCAGGAAAATGTGCTCGTAATTTGATAATTTGTGCAAGAAATTTTGCAAATGCTACATTACGAGTTGATAACAAACAGACATGAGACCATCTACTTGACGCGTCTATCAAAACCATAAAGTATCTGAATGGTCCACATGGTGGATGAATTGGCCCACATATGTCTCCTTGAATTCTTTCAAGAAACAGAGGTGATTCCTTTTCAATTTTTACAGGCGAAGGCCTTGTAATTAATTTCCCAAGAGAACAAGATGTACACAAAGGAATTTTATTCGATTGTGGGATCTTTTGATATTTCAATGGGTGCCCATGAGTGTTTTCAATTATTCTTCTCATCATTGTAGATCCTGGATGGCCTAATCTGTCATGCCATAAGTTAAGTGTTTCAGGATCACAAAATTTTTCTTTAACTGCCATATATGCCTGAGGCACATTAATGTGTGTATAATGTAAACCAGACTGAAGCATTGGCAGTTTTTCTAATATTCGATCTTTGCTTATGATATGCAAATATTTTTCACTATCAACAGTCTTTGACTGAGTATCATATCCATTATGATATATGTTTTTAAAACTCAACAGATTTCTTGTTGATTTTGGGGAAAATAAAGCATTTTCTATTATAAGCTTTGTACCATTTGGTAATGCTAAATTAGCTTTTCCCACTCCTTCTATCAGGTCTGTAGGTCCTGATATTGTATTAATGATTCCTTTTGTTGGTTTAAGCTCAAAAAAATTTCTTAGACCTAAGTATAGTATGTGTGGCTCCACTATCCGCTATACATATATCTGCTTCATTTGTTTGATCTTGCGCTCCAATGATGTTCATTTTAATCTTGAAAGTATAAAAAAAAATTAATAAGTGAATAACGACGATATTGTTATATTTTAACGAGAACTTTATTTAATTGAAAGAAAACATTACATGAAGAAAAATACATAATTAATAAATATGAAAACACTTAATTGTTGCATATAACTATTATGGTCAAGCAACATGTGTTTCAGAGTTCCATGTCAAAGTCTGCAGTGTTCAACTCAACGTTGAGATTATCAAAATTATCAACATGGTTCACTTCCTTCTCTTTCCTTTTAAGAGAGGCTTGGTATAGCTCACATAAATGTGGAGCTGTGCGACAAGCCTTTGACCAGTGGTTTGTGCTACCACATCTAAAACAGGAAGTGCCATTGTTTTCGGACCTACCAGCTTCATTCCCTTTGTGTTGGTTAAAATTGTTATTTTGTGGAGCGTGGTAATTGATTGTTCTTTGATTTCTACCACGGCCATATCCACGGCCACGACCACGTCCACGACTATAAAAGTTACCTCGGTAATTATAATTACCCTTGAAAGAATGGTTGCGACCATTAGGGTAACTTTTATCAACAGAACCACGACCACGACCTCTTCCCCACTTTCTTCCAGAGTTTTTAGTAGCAACATTAACTTCTGGAATTGCTAATGATCCCGTGGGACGAGCTTGATGATTTTTCATCAAAAGCTCATTATTTTTTTCTGCTACAAGGAGGAATGAATTTAAATCAGAATATCTTTTAAACTTTTGCAACCTATATTGTTGTTGCAAGTTTATATTTGATGCATGAAATGTGGAGAAAGTTTTCTCCAACATATCTTCCTCAGTAACATTTTGTCCACAGAATCTGAGGGTCGAGCATATCCTGAACAAAGCAGAGGTGTACTCGTTTACCTTTTTGAAATCCTGGAACCTGAGATTGTTCCATTCATCTCTAGCAGTGGGAAGCAGAACTTCCCTTTGGTGATCAAATCTGCTTTTTAAATCTTTCATAAAATATATGGATCTTCACAATTTGAATATTCAAATTGTAACATTTCATCAATATGCTTATGTAAAAAGACATCAGCTTTCGCTTTGTCTTGTTCCGAGCAAGCATTTCCCTCTTGTATAGTTTCTAAGACACCCATGGATTTAAGATGTCTTTTTACGTGGGCCGTCCACGGCATATAGTTTTCTCCATTGATATTAAGAGCCGGGAATTCAATTTTTGCAATGTTCGACATTTTTGTTTGCTAAACAAGAATTAAGCAAATAGTAAGATAATTATTAGAATCCATATATATCAATAAGCATTGCGATACAATAAAGCGGTAGAGCTATAAACAAATATAGAAATAAGAAAAGTTTAAATTCTTCAGGTGGTAGTTCAGCAATGGGGATAAGAATTAAAATGAGCATTATGGTTGCCAGTACTAAAACCGGGTGTATCATCTTTGAAAAGTTGCCTTGGATAAACTTGAGAAAAGAGATAATCTGTTTATTGAAAATAGGTTGATAGTGGTCAATTTATAGTTTAAAATTATAACCGTTTTGTAACGGCTATGTACAACGGCTATATAACCGTTTATAACGGCTAATAACCGTCGTGTGTGTATATATCGACAACAGTTTTAAATAAAATAGATAAGTATAATATTATGTTATAAAAACATATATGTAGTTTATAAAAACAATAGAGAATAAGAACGACAGGTTAGAATAAGACGTTAGTACGAATAAACATAATCAAAATGTTAGTTGTATAAAGTTAGTTGACATATAAAGAAATGTTAGTTGCATAACTAAAGAAAAAGTTAGATGCATAAGTAAATGTTAGTTGCATAAGTAAAAGTTAGATGCATAAATAATATGTTAGATGAATAAGTAAAAGTTAGTTGACATAAAATAAAATGTTAGTTGCATAATCAAAAGTTAGATGCATAAATAAAAGTTAGCTTGTTAGTAGTCCCATGGTTATCAAGATGTCCATAATATGATCTCCTTTATGCTTATTTTATTTATCTTAGTTATCTTCTCAATATAAGATATTATATATTATTACTTAATGAAGTCCTTACCTTAATTAATGGATGACTTTGTGCTTTATTGATCTTCTTGATTAGAGTTTAAGAGCTCTCGTGCTGATAACGTGTTATAATATCACAATAATTAACACAAGATTAGTGTTATAACCTTAAGAACTTTAAAGAGAATTGCAAGAGCAAGAAGAAGAGAAATGTATAACTTATGAAAGTGTATACAAGAGGTCCATCTTCTCCTCTACATTGAGGTGATATTTATACTACAAAGATCAATCATTTTGGTAGACAAGTAAAACTATTTAGCATAGTAAACTTATCTACAAGTTTGACAAAAAATTCATCCACTTGCTATGATAATAATTCATAATATAACAATTTTTATAACACCGATCTAAAACTTTTTATTTATTTTTGTCACACGTATGACTTAAAAGCTAACACCTATTTCAAACAAAATCGGATTAGTATCCGAAGTCGTCGTTGCGACCAAAGAGTTACAAGAACACCGTTGTTTATTCTTCATTTCGACGTGAAGAAGAAGACTTTCAACGCGTATACCAAACCTTCACCAAATCCAGCTTAACTTTTATAAATCCACACCCACAAAATTCTACATTGATTTCATCATCACAACAATCAAATATCGTTTAGTTGAAGATCGTAATGGGTACGCCGGCGATCCCAAATCTTGGGAAACAATGCTCCGTAGATGATTGTAAGCTCATCGACTTCCTTCCGTTCACCTGCGATTGTTGCAATAAGGTTCGATTCTAAACTCGTCTTGTTGTAAAGCTTGCTATACTGGTTTGTAAGACTGAAACTGTTTTAAGTTGTGGATGCTCTGTTCATGTGGTGATTGATGGATGATTGTTTGATTATATTGTTGAAGTTGATACTTGGTGGCTTTGATTTAAGGGTTTTGTTTTCATTTCAGTTTTAGGGTTTTATAGAGTAGACATTCAATTTGGGATTTTATAGGCTAGTTTCGTTTAGGGTTTAGAAAGGGGTGAATACAATATTGCATTGTACTTATTAGGGATAGAAGCCTTCAATAGTTAAAGCTTGTATTCCATAGTTTTCATCCACTCGAAAAAGGCAGTTTTTTGAAACTTTTTAAGGTTGAATTCTATAGCTTAATACGTTTGATTTATTAGAGCTAAAATTTTACTCAAATTAGGGTTTTTATTTACAGTTGAAAACGATTGGCAGCCTGTTTGAGATTTATACAGTTTGGTTCACTCGTTTGATTTTGGAGGGCCAACGGTTTGGAACTTGATACCTGGTGTTTAACCTTTATCTTTTATATTTGGAAAATTTAGTTATGTATATGTGTTATATAGACAACCCATCTTTAGCATTTTTAAAATTTTGATACAAACTAATGTTTTCGAAAAAACCTGAATCAAAACCATAGTTCTCACTTGGCCACTTTTGCTCAAAATAATCAAAATGGCAGAACCGGACCGGGAATACCATCAACTCAAATTGACCCATTTGTAGGTAAATGGGTCGAAATGGCTACCAATATGTCTGGTATTCGTGTGAGTCCAAGTGTGTTAATGTTTATCTACTTAAAGAAGTCACATGTGCTTGGTTGATACTTCATTTGTTTGTCATGAATATGAAAATCTAATTCAATGTTTATTATTATTCCTGCAGGTTTTTTGTCTACAACATCGGGGTTATAGTACACATCAATGTCCGAATGCCAGTAAGAACGATCTCACTGTTGTCGTATGCCCCCTTTGTGCAAAGGGGGTTCATTTAATCCCTGATCAAGATCCAAACATCACATGGGAATCACATGTTAATACCGATTGTGACCCATCAAACTATGAGAAAGTCACCAACAAAAAGAAATGCCCTGTTCGTGGTTGTAAAGAAACGCTAACATTCTCAAATACAATCAAATGTCGTGACTGCACCATTGATCACTGCCTCAAACACAGGTTTGGACCCGATCACAGTTGCCCTGGTCCTAAAAAACCTGAACCTTCTTTCCCCTTTTGGCGGGTCAAACAAGACCCACCACCAAAACGTGCAACCAGTGTATCAAAGCCTGTATCATCATCATCATCCTCATCCTCATCATCGTCGTCATCATCAAAATGGGCTGCAAACTTTCTCAAGGCAGCCTCTTCTGTCAAGGCCTCAGCTGAAGCTGGAATAGCCAAACTGAGTGGTCCTAGCCGGGGTCAGGGTGGGACCACGAGGACGAGGATGGGCACGGGCACAGGCACAGGCACAAGCTCGGGCACAGGTGGTCAAGTGGAGGTGTGTCCAACTTGTAATGTGAAGTTTTCTAAGATTGGAGATCTGATAGATCATGTGGAGAAAGTTCATGAGAAGAACGGTGTGATGAAAGCGACTTTAGACGTGTGCCCAAAATGTAGTAAAGGGTTTCGTGACCCGGTCTCACTCGTGGAGCATGTCGAAAGAGAACATCGAGGTACTTTCAAAGCTTAAGAGAGTCTCATATATGTTATTCGATTGTTATGCACCACGATTTTTTGACACACGTTGTTTAGATTATTTTGAAAATGTTTAAACTGATTAATGATAAACTTGGACAACTTTTGTACTCTTATGAGGTTGTCTATCATGGATATCCTTTTGCCAATAGGTTTACTCAAGTGGCTGTGATTAAAGTATACATTGGCCGTTTAAAAAAAATGAGGTGTTCTGTCTCATAACCCCAATGGCACATGAGTAGTTATAATACATAGCATCAAAACCACTATATTTATACTGGTCGCTTGTAGTTGGAGTGTTATTCATCAAATACTCAAAACATCTTTCTTCTTGTTTGACGACGTGGGATTTGCTTGAGGTAACATAAAACTAACATGTTTATGTTGGGGATCGAGACGGGTTTTCAGGTACGAGACCGTGATTAGCTTTTCCTAGAGGTTTGGGTTTAGGTTTTGCAGACTGCATTAGATGATAATTCAATTTAATTATCTGAAACTGATGTTAAACTCTTCAACCCACAGGCCACATTGAAAATCTAGTATATTAACATTAATATATCACACAAAATTTAAAGCCTACAATAAATAACTGGAGGGTTTATGCTTGCTTGTTGTGACGGCTCACTACAACACAAACACAACCATATGGGGTCTGAGTAGGACGGGATGTAGGTAACTAAGACACGTCTGCACCCTCCCTTAAAAGTCATTAACCTTAACCATACATGTTCACGAACTCCTATTCTAGACCATGTCTCTATAGATGTGCAACTTTAGCAAATCATTTATGATTCTTTCGTACCAAGTTAGTTTGGACCTGTCTTTATTTTTCAGTCACTTTACAGTGAGGATTTCCACTACAGTAACCAGTGATACCGTCTTCCTCCTCTTGAAGTTCAACTAGAATACTTTTTCAATAGAAAATGAATACTCGTGGTCTAGAAAGCCTATACTCGCTGACCCGAACAAATGTGTATGTCTTTGTATATGACAATGTTTTGTATCTAGAAATTAGAAGTCTAAACCATAAGTAATTGCCAACCAACTAATTGGGTGTGTCTTTTTATATATGCATACACATACATATACATACGCACATATAAATGTTGAGTCTTGTATGTGTAAACAAATGCGTATACTTGTATACTTCGAATTTAGCGTCTTAGCTGGCAAAATAGTTTGTCGGAAATGAATGCATATACTTACATACTATGTATATGTATGAAGTTCAACAAATGTATACCATGTGTATTTGCATCAAGATACCTTCTAAGTTTCAAATATCACTATTTGCGCGTATTTTTCAGTTCATTTAGTTAACTAAAATACACATTTCTTTGTATATATTTATACCATATACTTTTAATGTCACCTTAAGTTTTAGAAATGATAATCATGTATATACTCAAATCAAGTCAAAATATCGTTTCTTGTATTGGTTTGGAGGTAAATATATATGTATAGGTAGAAAGAACTCAGATATTATAATTTATAGGTCATGAATAATTTACCGAAATAATATGTGTTACAAGTATTAATAGCATTATATTTGTAAAAATAATTGATACGTAGCGTTGATCGTAATTATCATTCTCGATAAATAAATAAGTTATCAAACTATGTTGATAGATGGATATCAAACATCTTTTGAAAAACATTGGCTAAAATGTCCTTTTATATTTCTTGCAAAATAGAAGTCTTCTTTGTGCAAACTAAAACCGAAAATTATGCTATCAATTAAAGTTTCAACTTTGGTAACACTTGAGCAAAAGTTTATTTCAGTGACACGAATAATAACGGGAGACATCTCCATAAAATATTTTACTAATTTCTTTTTCATAGGTGCTATCTTTTTCTTAAACATGTCCTTAATTTTCTACGCATTAAAAATAGTTAATAAAGTATTAAAGAATTCTTGAGACGATAAACTCTCGATAAATATATTATTAGAGTTTTGAAATTGTAAGCAACTCGGTTATTTGTTCAATAGTTTTCCCACCCTTGGTCGGAAAGCTTATAACTTGACCACACGCGACCAGGCTGTTATGAAGTATTTTACAAGTTGTTTTTTTTTATCATATAACGATTTCAAATATTTTACAAGTTAAATTCCGTCTAGTAGCAATTCGTACCTAAGAAAATAGAATTCATGTCGCGATAAAATAATATATAATTATGATATTATTATTTACTAGTACTAAAACGTCATGTAATCATTTTTAAAAAGCTTCTTTAAAATCACTAATTTTTCAGTATGGATTTTGTCTTGCACAACCGAGTTAATAATGTGCGCGTCATATTGATTATTAAAAAACACTATTAAATATCGGTTGATATTTCAGTTTTGGTTTTGCAACCTTGTTTGTGCTACTTGAAGCGTTATCAAACGATATTGAAAAAAAAATGTTTTTTAGTTTAAAACTTTTATTACATTATATGAACTTTAAAATAAATTTTATCCGGTATGCACATTCTAAAACAATCTAAACGCAATCGTACACTTCATTATCTACAACAAATCGGGATCTACCCAATGATCGATAACATAAAGTATGAATCCGGCAAAAGACTTTAAGCCGATCAAACATTGGTATTTGAGTTTACACTGATTTGTAAGTTTTCAAAGCCTAACATTATTTTCTATTTTATAGGAATTGTGATTATAATACGAGAGGAGAGTTTCTTGAATAATCTTTGTCAAATGAGATTGTCGAAGTGTCGGACAACAAACTATGTTGAATCACAAATTTTACCATACTATCCCAAATAGTATTCTCCTTGAAATTTCAAACATTTACATCACTGGTTTAGAAAACCTTGTAACACACGGATTGAATAAAAATATTAAATTGAAAACTACTAATCAATATTTATAAATTATAAAATTTTTATTTGAGATAATATATAAAAAAAATTATATATAATTAACTACCTCAAGTAATGAAACAATATCAGTTTCTTTAAAACTTCGTATTTAAAATCGTTTTGTTTAAAAAAAATATTTTTTTTTAGAAAATTGATTTTTAAACACTATCATTCTTTTAAAAATTTTATTTGTATTAGAAAAACTTCATCATTTATAAAACGTTGTTTCAAAAAAAATTACATTTTTAATAAAAAGAAACTGTTTTTTATTAATTAAATATTTGTTTAACAATTTGGAAAAGATATACAACATAATTGACATTTAAGAAGATGTGGCAAAATGATTGTAAAAAAATAACATGTGTCAAAATGATTATGAGAATAACATGTGGTAATAATTATTTTGCTTTATTAGTATATATTTGAAATTGTTGCTTGACCTCGAGTCATAGACCTTGCAATACTTTTCTGGACGGGTTTTCCAAAGTCAAGTTTAAATCCTGTTTAAAAACGCACCACAATTCTCGTATCGAGCTTGGTGTAAACCGTTTGACATTTCACATAAATCAGATTTTGATCAAATACTTTAGTTTCGCATTGTTGGTATAATCCACACAATAGTTGCTTCACCTAAGAAGCACTAACATCAATGGATGATTACACTTTCAAATCCATATGGAATATTTTGAGAGCGTTTTTAGCTTTGGGAGAAACGAAGAGTTTTTTCTAGAATTAGTTATTTAACAAACACATCCAATACATATTTATATCAACACATGATGTAAAATGGTAAAAAAAAAAAACCCAAAAATCAAGTACCCACGCCTACAGAATATTTTCCTACTGATATAAAGAGTTAGAATGCCCTGATATTTCGAACCGGTTTCAGCAATCGGGGAGTTTCCACGAGTGGGTCTCAACCCGGTTTCTAGTGGTAATATGCAGAGGTGGAACTAAACCGGTTTCTCTAAAACAAGTATTCGGGTTGGGACCAGTTGTGTTTTAAAAAAAATACATTTGAATATTTTCCCTCTCCGGTTTTCATATATCCTATGTTAAAAATTGATCAGATATTCAGAACATCGTCTGGTGATAGTCTGATACAATACGAGTATGAATCATCAGTGACTGAACATTTAGGTCGAAAAAAGAAAAAAATAAAAAGAAGAGAGAGATCGAGAGAGAAAACAGGAATGATTACTGGTTTGAAGGGGGGACACATAAGAGGAACGGTGGAGCAAATTTTGGAGATTTGGTACTTTGTTGATGTTCTTTAACGTTTGCAAACCAGCCTTCTAGCCTGAAGCCTCTCTCCGTATAGGCATCGACTTGAAGGTAGCAACTTTTCAAATCTTTTTGATGTTACATCACATGATCCCATCGCCCATTTGATTCAATTGTGTTTCCATGATGTGGGATTCGAGTTTCATCATGAATAACACATATGCACACCACCTGTTTGATGAAATGCCTGACTGACATTGGATACTTGTGTTCAATCAATTTTTGTGTTTGTTGTGATGGGTTGGGGGTGAATGCTGCATTTGATTTGTTAATTTTGATATTTGTTTGTGTTGTTACAGGCTGGTGGGGCATTTGGAGAAGTACCCCTCTTTTAGTTTCATAGCTTTTCTTCCCTTCTCGAATTACGAGGATTTCGTGGTTTAGAAGGGAAGGAAGCTGGGGAAATTCTTATTTAGACATAGGAACTTGTATCTTTGTTACAATTTAGATACCGAAAATGAGTGTTGTTTCCGGGGTGATATCAAGGCAAATTGTGCCAGCATGTGGCGCGCTATGCTGCTTTTGTCCTGGATTGAGAACAAGGTCAAGGCAGCCTTTGAAGAGGTACAAGAAGCTGATTGCAGATATATTCCCTAATTCACCGGTTAGTGCTCGCCCTTTTAGTTTTCTTTAAGTTTTTTAGTGTATGGCATTAACATTTACATTGTTGGCTCTTTAATTTGTATCTTGGTTAAAGTGGGACACATGAATTTGATGGTTTTTAAATTTCTAGCTGGCTTAATGTTCCTAAGTTATATTAGTATCTGTTTAGAACCTGTGAAAGAAACAAGTTATTGTTGAATAGTAGCTATTGTTTATTGACTTGTGTTTCCAAGAAGATGTTAATGTCTGTTTACAGCATACTCTTTATGTTACTAAATATTTTGGCTAACCTCATCACATGAAAGACACTTCTATTTTTTTTTCAAGCAAGCATAATATGTTCTAATGAAACACCTTTTAAGTCCCAATTAAACATGTAATATCTCTTATATGACCGTACCTATGTAACATGTTCTGTTATGGATTTATAAAGGATGAAGAACCAAATGATCGAAAGATTGGAAAACTTTGTGAATACGCTGTGAGAAACCCTTTACGAATACCAAAGGTATGTTTTTGTTTTTGATGTAGATGATACATTTTAATATAGTCAAAATTGTTTATGATTATAAGTCAACACAGTCAAAATTGATGTTAACCAGATGTGTGCGTGAAAGTGATGTAGTTTCCCAAATTTTCTTTTTGTTAACTTCCAATCTTACCTCCAGATCAACGCCACCCTTGAGCAACGGTGTTACAAGGAATTAAGAAATCATAACTTCCGAGGAGTGAGAATTGTCATGTGTATATACAGGAAGCTAGTGATTTCATGCAAGGATCAAATGTGAGTCAATTCCTATTATGTACATTTTTATTCTTCCACTATTTCATGCATTCAGAAGAGTATAATATCCTTTTGCTGTTTTCCATCAACATAATAACTTTTTTGTGTTTTTGTGATCAGGCCCCTTTTTGCTAGTAGTCTGCTATCTATCATGCACACTCTGTTGGACGAGACACGACAAGATGAAATGCAAATTATAGGATGCCAAACACTATTTGACTTTGTAAACAGTCAGGCATGTAGCTTTTACTAATTTATTTCTGATTATCAGTGTTTATAGTTTTAGTTTATATATACTTATCCTTTTGTGATTTGCAGAAAGACGGGACTTACATGTTTAACTTGGAAAAATTTATCCCTAAACTTTGTCAATTATCTCAAGAAGTTGGGAACGATGAGAGAGTGGAGCCACTTCGTTCAACTGGGTTGCAAGCCCTTTCTTCTATGGTTCCCATTCTTCTCTACACCATTGTTTTAACTCAAACTATAACTTAATCACAAGATGGTTTTCACTAGAAATGGCAAAATGGGTGGGTCGATCGGGTCAAAACCGAAAATCTTTTAAGTGCGGGTCGAAATGGCTTGGGTAGGGTTGGGTTGACCCACAAGCATTTTATCGTCTATCATTTCTAACCTCTAATAAACAAGTAATGCATTAAATATGATTTCAAAATTTTTGTTATTATGATAAAAATCCAAAAAAAGAAAGGAGATTTAGAAGGTTGTATGTAAAATACAAAGTGTGTAATTTTCTACCACATCAACCTATTTGATGTGCTTTAGATAAAACATAAACCAAATCAACTTTCTGTGCATAAATGGGTCAAACTTTCCACCTTTTGCTATTATAATCTACCTAACCTGGATCTAGTAAGTTAAATAATACAAAACCAAGCGAAGCATCACCTGCACTTTTCTTTTTGTCGTACAAAAAGGACATGGAATATCTTATTTATTTATTTGTTTTCTTGATTTGTGGTTTTGGTAGGTTTGGTTCATGGGTAGATATTCCTATATGTCACCGTCATTCGACCATGTAAGTACAGTTCACACAGTTATTTTTATGAGAGAATGACGGTTTATTATTGTAAGAAGCATATAGACTGAAACATATACTAATGATTTTTTCATCTATATTACATAGATTGTTTTAGTAGTTTTGGAAAACTATGGAACTTCAGGAAAGGACTCTTACAATCAAAACCAGAACCGGTGGGTACAAGAAGTGCTTAAAAGTGAAAGGAATATCGCTCCAAATGGTTTGGTGAAGGTTCCATCATGGAGGGCAATTGTTAACGAAAAGGGTGAAGTAACTTTGTCACAGTAAGTCCTATTTCCAATTTAGTGTCATCTCTCCACGACAATGCAACATAGAATTTAGATGGCGTTTGGATGTCATATTGGAGAGTGATTATGTGTTATTGCATAACTATAATTAGATAATTAGACACTCTTACATTTAGTCTATGAGAAACTCTCTTTTTGACGAAATAACAGATAAAATGTCATAAATGGACATTTTTGTGAAGAAGGAGGCGTTTGCTGAATTGAGAGTGAGTTTCTTAAAGTTTTTAAACTAGCTTTAAAGAAGGGTAAATAAGCAATTTGATTTTACCTTAGATAATCAGTTTTGTTTCAATTGGTACGACATCCATAATTGATTATTTGATCCACAGAATTCAGATAATCAGAAGCAGGATCTGTTTACATAAACATTAAAAAAAGATTATTGTGACTTATTATCAGATAAAAGCAGTTCCAAAACACACATCAATAACAAATATTCTGTTGTTTCATTTATGTTTATCATTTTCTTCTCTAATGCAGAGAAGATGCTAAAAGCCCTTGCTTTTGGTCCCGTGTATGCCTTCATAACATGGCTAAGTTAGCCAAAGAAGCTACAACCATGCGCCGAATTCTTGAATCTTTGTTCCGTTGTTTTGATAATGAGAATCTATGGCCTGCTTCACGTGGGGTTGCATTCCCAGTACTCAAGGACATGCAGACCATAATAGATGAATCTGGTATTTATAGTTCATGGTGTCCATTTAGTGTCCTTTTTTACTATTAACAATTATTGACTGTTTGATATCATCTTTAATATTTTCAGGAGAAAATACACATTTTCTGCTCTCTGTGTTAGTCAAGCATCTTGATCACAAAAATGTCCTACAACCTAACATGCAACTTGACATTCTAGAAGTTACCACCTCACTTGCACGAGAAACAAAGATAAAACCTTCTGTCGCGATAGTCAGTGCTGTAAATGATATTGTTAGACATTTGAGAAAAAGCATCCGCCGTTCACTAACTGATACAAACCTTGGAGCTGAAGTCATGAAATCAAACAAAAAGTTTCAAGAATCTGTTGATGAATGCCTTGTGGAGTTATCTTCAAAGGTGTCCTTTTCTCTTTCCTATCATGAATAGTATTACTACATGACGCAAAATAGGAGGGTCATCAATCGGTCAAAAGTCAAAACGAGTGACTTTTGGTACAAGTTGAAATGGGTCAGGTTGAGTGAACATCTTGCTGTCCAGAATTTTTGCTTTTTCCTTATAAATAATTAGCGTATCATGTATGATTACAAAAACGCGCCATTTCAATAATGCAGTTTTTATATCAAGGATCTAGGAAGTTTTATGCATAAACAATAAACATTGGGCGCCTTCTGAATAGTTTCCTTATTCACCTACTTTTTCTTTTCATTATGTGGTCAGTTCAAGATGGCTGAAATTGCTGCCTCTAAGTATTCCTGTAATTAGTTTTGTTGCTATACCCATTCGTTTGTATTGCTAAAAAAGAATCTTTCTTGATCAAACAGGTGGGTGATGCTAGCCCGATTTTTGATATCATGGCTGCCATGTTGGAAAACCTATCTCCTGTTAAAATTATAGCACAAACTACAGTTGCCGCTGTTTACCGTACTGCTCAAGTTATAGCCTCGTTGCCACATATGGCATATAACAACAAGGCAAGATCACTACTTATTCAAGTTTATATGATATTTAATCATGTTTCTAATTATATACTTGAAATATAATTATGTTTAGGCATTTCCTGAAGCACTGTTTCATCAGTTGCTTCCTGCTATGGTTCATCAAGACAATGAAACTAGAATTGGAGCTCACCGTATCTTTTCTGTGGTTCTTGTGCCATCTTCTGTTTGTCCTCAGCCAAGTGCTGACATGGCGTTTGATCCCAAAAATATTCCAAGGTCACTATCAAGAAATGTCTCTGCTTTTTCTTCTTCAGCTGCCCTTTTACAGAAGATGAAAAAAGATAAGTCTGCGTTTGGTAAAGAAAAAGTTCATATTGAAGGGGAACAGAAAACCAATAATGGTGGAATGTTGAACAAAATCAAGTCAACTTATAGCCGAACATATAGCATGAAAATTCCAGTTTCTCAAGTTGCAAAGAATGATAATGTAGGTCCTTTCACAGTTTCACCCACTCTGGCATTTTTACTTTATGATATTTCATATCTTTTTAAAATTCATCTTTCTTTTAAAAATTAAAATTATAGGAGGCTGATACGCTTAGGCTGAGTAGTCATCAAATATCCATCCTTTTATCTTCAGTTTGGGCACAGTCAATCTCTCCTGATAACACACCTAAAAATTACGAGGCGATTGCTCACACCTACAGTTTGGTATTGGTATTCTCTCGTGGGAAGGTAATTCTTGGTTTATTTATAAAAGATGAAATATAAGGAAACTTTTTGGTAATTATGTTGAGATTTTTATACCAATTTCTGCAGAATTCCAGCCGCGAGGCACTAATTCGAAGTTTCCAGCTGGCTTTTTCTTTGCTAAATATAGCTCTCAGCGGAGGTAGGTTTGCAGACAGTATTATTATTAAATCCAAAAGGATTTCTTGACTGGCAAGTATTTATATTATTAATGGTATTTTCAGGATCACTTGCACCTTCACGTCGGAGATCTCTTTATACATTAGCAACCTCAATGATAATCATTTCAGGGAAAGCATTTGGTATTGTTCCTCTTGTTTCACTTGCTAAGACTACACTTGCTAATAAGATGGTATGTGATCTAATTAAATCTCTCCCCTCATCCAATAATTTAACTGGAAGCATCATCATTCTCTTAATGATTTCAACCTTATGATTTGTTATGGTGCTAGGTTGATCCGTATTTGTCTTTGGTTGATGATTGTAAGTTGACTGTTGGATCTGGATTGAGTCAAACTGAAAACGGTTTTGGTTCTAAAGAGGATAATAGGCTTGCCCTTAAATCCCTTTCAGAAATTAAGCTCACACAAGACCAGTCAGCAGAATCATTGGCTTCTGGAATTGTGAAACATTTGGAAACCGTCGTAGGGGTACATATGTCATATGATGTTATACGTCTTTTAAACAAAAACATACTTAAAAACTTGTTTTCTTGTATCTTTGCAGTCTGAAATAACAAGCATTGAGGAAGAGTTGTTACACAGATTTGTGCCTGATGATGTGTGTCCAATGAACTACGGGTCAATTGATATATTGCTTAATAAGGGACGCACAGAAGATGAGGTAAATGCTCTTGAATACTTTCTGCATTTTCTAACATGTTTCATGCTTTTTTACTTATGTATTGGTTTTTTCTAGGTTGCTCCACTCTTTTCTCTTGATGATGATTTCAGCAAACCAAATTCAGATCCGGCACTTGAAATGTCCAACCTATTGAGCGTCGATCAATTTTTGGAATCAGTAAGTTTTTGGAATCCCATTATAGTTAGCATAGTTCTTAAGACTGATCATGTGAAAATATGAAAAACTGTAGCTATCATAGTTTTTACCGGGTATATTGTCATTGTTGTCCCCATTCATTTGAGTTTCTCTGTGGTTATTTTTTTTTGCTATAATCATAAATAGAAAATCTTGATGATCATAAGAGTGACATGATATCTAATTGTGTGCAGGTCATGGATTCTGCACAACAAGTTGGTAGAATGTCTGTATGCAACGCACCAAATATGTCTTTCATGGAAATGACAAATGTGATGAACATGCAACACAGGCCCGAGTACCAAAATATTGGAGTCCAATCGGTACTTTCTTTTTAAAATTTGAACTCTGGTGGAAAGTGTGTGTGTAAATAGATCTTGCCAATGTGCATAAACACATATTGATTGGATATGTGGTCTATGTTTCATGATTCAATTTTTCTGATTGGATATGTGGCCTGATTATCAGTTGTCTTTCTTTGGAGATTTGTTTTTTTTACTTTCACTTAAATAACAAATATTTATTATTGAAAAAAGATATTTAACAAAAAGAGACAAAAATGACCTGATATTTGCTAGAATTAGGAATTAAGGTATGGTATCAGGTATCTTGCTATTTTATACAAAAAAAAACCCAAAAAAGATTATGCAAAAGTCTTAATTAACTGATGAACAAATTGTGGTTTACTAATGTTTCAAATTGTGCTTCCTTAGCAGGCTGGCAACCCTCTTATGGAACAAAGTGCAGCTCCTACAGCAAGTATACTTAGTCCTGATGCTCCATCATCATTCAGGCTACCACCCGCAAGTCCATACGATAACTTCTTAAAAGCAGCTAGAAGGCCATGACACGATTTCACTAGTTGGAAAGTATAAGTTTTGAGCATTACGAGTTCTTGTTTTCTACAATTTTTTATGTACATGGCTTTTTTGACCTTCTGTCTTGAAGGTTAGTGTAAACCGTTGAGACTCTTAACTAATAAGAACGAGTTGTGTCTTAATCCCTTTTCGGTCTTGAGAAGATTTCCAGTCTTGGTAGTGTTTTGAAACTTGCCCTATTGATGTAGATGGAAATGCTATCACAAGTTATACTGTTGTGCTATTGCATCTAGCATGCAACACACTTCTCATGCTAGTTCAGTAAATAATACCAAATGCATTAAATATAAGTAAACCATTATATGTATAATTTTGTAACAAAATTATGTTGAAACATTATAGTTAAAATACATTCTGGATAATCGTCAACTCATTTGACATGTTACGCCATTTAATTTATCTATGCTCTACCTATCTGAGCCATTTGACATGTTATATAAAACATAACTTGCAAAAAAGCTTCAATGATGCAAGGCTATGGAAGGATTGACATGGCAAAACTCTTCATTGCTTATTTTTTTGTTATGTTTTTCTTTTTGTGTTTTTTACACATTCCCTGAAGGATTAATGGATCCCCATCTTCAATTAAAAAAATAATACAATTTAACTTGATTATACAATTGTTAATTTAAATAAAAATTTCACCTTGTAACCAATTAATTAAAGCAAAAAATAATTACAAAGTATTGTAATATTTGTATGTTTATATAATTTAATTACATAAAGTTTTATTAATTCTTGTATGTTTATCAAAATCATAACTTATATTAAAATGTAACTTGGCAGCTACAAGAACATTTATGTTATTTAGTTTTTGGCCCCAATTGTTTTGTGATTTCAATTTTTTTACTATCGCCACGTGTTTGTGACATGTGTTCCTCTAAAGATTTCTTTTTATTTGTGCTATGTATTTTTTAGGTATCAACGCTTTTGGGGCTGCCATATGTTTTAGACATAGAGAGAGGAGTGAGATCTCTTAAATTGGAGAACATAGAGAAATTGGCGGATGCGGCGACGGACGACGGTGGTCGTTGTGAAGACGATCACGGCCACGGATACGATCCTGATAATGAGAAATGTTGATAACACCATGGAGATGATTATCGCTGATTGCATTGACGAGGGACAACAAAACCAACTACGAAGGTAATGGTTCTGAAACTCACTAATATATGGATCTAATGTATCCATGACTTCCAGATGCTACATTACATATCTGAATATCTAAAACTCTATGGTTCATACAGTACTAAAAGGGGTACTGATTTATCATATGATGTCAATTGTTAACAAATGCTTCCATGCTATTGTTATATGAAATTCCCGCCACAACGTGCGGGGGAATTTCACTAGTTCAAATTATTTATAAAAAATTCGAATTATATATTTATATACAATTTACTCTATCTCTTTAAATTAAATAAAATAATAAATGGTTTATCAACATAATTATTTGTTATGAAATATTAATATAAAAGTGAGACTTGGGTAAAAAAAATATGAATAATTATCTATACTATATTATAATACACTAGCTTTAGTAAACCCGTGTATTAATATAATAAAAATTAATAATTATAAAATAAATAAATAATTATTTATTTTAATAAAAATTAATATTCTAAGATATAATAAAAATATTAATATAATAAAAATTAATAATTATAAAATAATATTCTAAGATATATGATATGACTGAAATTACATATAAGAAATGACTATAAATAATAAAATAATTATATCAACTTTTTAAAATTTCGTTGGTAAATTTTTTTTTAAAAAAATAAACATTTTGTTCTAAAACAAACCGTATAAAAATATCATTTTTAAAAATAATCTTATTATAACTCCCAAATTTGATTATTTTTGGTTTTTAAAAATTGACTTTTTAAAAATACAATTTTAAAATATTTCGTATTACTAAAAAAGTTTTATGCTTTAGAAAAAATTATTATTTTATAAAAAAATTATTTATTTAGAAATAACATTAATGAATAGATTTATTTCTTAATTTATTAAATCTAATTAAGGTAATTATTTAATATGAGAAAGAGGCGGGAAAATTTTGGTAAGGATGATTGCGATGCTGTCACGTGTCATCTCAAGTTACTCTTATATTAGAGTATGAAGATGAAGATGAAGAGTTGATATTGACTTTCAAGTGTTTAAGGAGACAAAATTGTGTTTTATAAAGTTGACTATCTTAAATTTTTTTTATATTTGTGGACTTTTAGAACTACACCCATGTTTTTTAAAACGCCTTTAACTTTAAAATACACTAATATTTCAAAAATTATATCATAAAAACAAGTATTTTAATTTTGTTAATTTGATAAAAGTAGTATATAGTTTTCTTAATCCGAAAAAAATTTACATGTTGCCTCCTCTACCGCACGACCACTCTTCTAGTAAAACCAAATGCATTACTAAATTTGTCGTTATGAATAAACGATATATAAAAATTGACAATCAAATTTACACCACAACAGCTGATACGAGAACAAAAGATAACGTCTGGTGCGTATTTACAACGTTCCAATAGATGAAGGGCTAATTGAAAACACTAATAAAAATAAGGACCTTGCTGCAATATGTAACTATTCATCCCAATAAATTACATTTCTAACCCCTCCGATCGAGACCAAAAACGCCACTAGAATCTTCTTCATTATCGCCGTTTGTCAATTAGGGCTTCTAATTTCTTCTTCTTTGAGATCGATAGAGGTATATATTATGATATTTCTTCTTATTCACTTCTGTAGATTTGTATTTCAGATCGATTTATGTTCATCAAATGTTGGTGATTTGCTTTATCTGAAATGATTAGATGTAAGATTTTGTGTTTCGAACGAGTCAATCTCGATATGGAAGCCGTTGATTTGGTAACATAGAAATCCGAGAGATGATGTCTGTGAATCGTTGAGGCGACTCGTTTTTTGATTAGGTAGTACTTGCATCTCTTCTAACGATCTAGGATTCGATGTTTATACGAGTTTGTTTAGCGAGGTTTAACTAATATTGTTCGGATTTTGTATAGGATTCAATCTAGTAGGTGATAAATAGGTTGAAGTTAATATTGTAATCTGCAAGGTAAATTAGGTTTTTGGATTAGAGGGAGGTAAATTAGTTGAGATTTAGGCTTTGTGAGAATGATTAATGGTTGAGGTGTTGGGGATTGAACTTGTTTTTATTGTAGTGGCTTGGTTGGGCATGTATTTTTGTAAGGCTAGGTTATGTGTTTTGTTTACGAAGATGTTAGAATGAAGTTGGAGTTTGTGTTGTTGTCTCAAATGATTCTTTTGTTAGCAAGGACTCAAGGTGTGGTATTTTGTAGCTTGTCTGCTTCTTCAAGGTATGAGTGATGTTTGAACTTTATAAGAACTTTATTGTTCAGCTTTAAGATGGACATACAGATTGAGCAAACTGTGTGTTATGTGTGTGATCTTCATCATGAATATAGAGAGGGGCCAAGCTAAGAGGTAATTAGAATAAAGTGTTTACTGTTGTAGTATTCTGGTGACATACAATGGTTTTGTGTGGTGTTGGCTCATTTGAACCTATTTTAAGTTAGTAAGGGGTTGTTTGGCAATTTTTGATTGATTAAGTGCTCAACCAATAAGAGGTTTGAACCATTAAGTGCTGAACCATTAAGAGCTATTATATCGCTTAACTATTCAAAAACAAATGTCTGACCAATTCAGATAAGAGGTCTTAACCATTCAACATTAGTATAATGCTTAACCATTCAGAGTCAAATGTCTGAACCATTCAGACATTTGCTCGCGAAACATACAGTCTGAACCATTAAATGCTGAACCATTCAGACATCTGAACCATTAAGAGGCTGAAACAAACAACCCAAGTTTTATAAGAGTGGCGCACTTTGACCGGTTGTATACTTGTATAATTTGATTGGACCCAAGTTGACAAGTTGTATAAACTGAAGTGACAAGAAGGCAATTTATTTAAACCCAAAACAACTTATTTATTGAAGAATGGGTTATAATCGCCACCTCTATGTTTAGATAATTGCAAAATAAGGATCCTGAAGGATCTGGCTGGCATTGCAGAATGGCAGACCATCGTTAAGTCTAGCAATTTACAGTATGCAAGTGAGCTTGTGTTGAGATTTTGAGGTTTTTTTTAAAGCCTGGACAAGCATATAGATGATACTGGTGAAATGTCTATAGACATTGATAGTATGGTGCATGTCCCAAGATACTTGTGTGCACCTTCGTAATTTTGTATTGTTCTTGGCAAAAGGTTATTCTAGTTTTGCTATTAGTTCTTATTTTTTGTTGAGCTTTTAGGTTGCTGTTATATATTGAGAAACCAATTTCTTACTGTCTTATAATTGTCTTTTTTTATTTACTATCTTGATGTAGAAAATGGTTTCTAACACTTATGTATGCTCCCTTGCAATAGGAAGAAGTCATTAATGTATAAACTCAGCTATCCGTAATCAAATAGGACTATTATCAACATAAAAGTTTGGTAACCCTGTAAAAAATGAATATCGACATAGTCAGTTTGGAAAGGATGGAATTTTGAGACGCCTGATGCATCAGAAGTTAGAGAAACATGACGCTTAAGCCTAATTTAAGCAATTATTGTTCTGGTATATGACACCTAAGTAAAATTTGGCTATAAAGTAAAACTTGGCTATCTTACTTAGCTAACAATGCCTTATCTTCACTGGTTTGTTGAGTTTTTTAGGCTATACCTTAAATCACGTTGTCTATAGAGTAAAACTTGGCTATCATATTTAGATAACAATGACTTATCTTCACTGGTTTCTTGAGTTTTTTTAGGCTTTACCTTAAATCATGAAAACTGTTGATAAACACCTAGCTACAAAGATACAAAATATATATATCAGATATATGTGCATTGGGGTATATATGCATTCAAATTGAAAGCAACAAACATTTTAAGATTTTATGTTTTCAGTTTAACAAGTGCTTCTGCAAAAGCCTTCTATCCTGGTTGTGAGTCGAGTGTTGCAAAATGACTACTTTTTGTTTTCGGATGGACGAATTGTTAAGTCCTTTACTTTTCATAATTTGAACTCGAACGTTTTTAGTTTATAAAGACTTCTATTATGGCAAAAAGTTTTTTTAGTGTAATATGATGGTCATTTTTTTATATTTAAAGTATTTAACTAAAAAGTTGCTTAATATAAGGTTGAGTTTTGGACACTCAAAAGTTAAACATGGAATTTTTATTTCAGAAATGGGGTATACTATATCAAAGAACTGATTATATTTATCTAACTTACCCTCTGTTCTCTCCAATGTTTCAGTTTGAAGATATGACAGCAGGCAAGATTATTGGTTCTGTTGCTGCAGCATTTGTGGTTGCATTTTCCTGTGACTACATTATTGCTGACAAAAAGATTTTTGGAGGCAAGAACACTCTCTCACACACTTATGCAAACGCATATCTAGAAGCATAATCTGAACGTTCTTTGAAGTTTCAAAGAGCATAATTTATTATGTATTACTTGTGTGTTTGAATAGGTACTACTCCATCTACGGTCTCAAACAAGGATTGGTGGGAAGAGACTGACAATAAGTTTCAGGCATGGCCACGCACCGCTGGACCACCAGTTGTCATGAACCCCATCAGTCGTCAAAATTTCATCGTCAAGTCTCGTGCTGATTCCTGAACTACAATCTCCAGATGGTTATATGATGTTGTTTCTATCTTCTAAGAGTACCTTTTTGCTGCAACTTTATTTCAAAACTTGATCAGTGGAGCAACTTGATCTGTCATCTATTTTATTTGCTTGATTAGCACTTCACCAATTTTAAATAAAATTTGTCACTTCCTGAATTTTCAGCAAAATTCGGTTCATATTGACGTCACCATTCCAAAAGATTGATATTGGAGATGATATTTTCCTTGCTTTATTTAAAATTGGCGGGTTCTACATATAAATAATGTTTTGTTTATTTTAATATTTTATGGGGTGACATGTTTAAAATTTTACTAACCAAGAATGACCCAAATAATTGAAATGTTAAACATATCAACCCAAACCTGACCCATTGAATTGAAAGGTTTAGACATGACAGTCCAAAATCTATATGATATGTTGCATTTTTTGTCGTGTTAGGATTTAACACCTCTAATACACACATGCTCCAAAACAAATGTGGTCGAGACCTTTCTTATTCTCTTATGAACCAACTTAAACCAAGACGACTACTTCATGGAAGAGATCCATCCAGGTTGCATCATCGACGTAGAATAAAATGTCAATATTAAAGGGTGGGTTAACTAAACCATTAGCTAATCTGAATCTTTGACCTCGTTAGTATGTTGACAAATGGGTCATTACTTAAGATCTTTTGATAGCATGCCGCCTGAGATCTGTAATGTTAGTGGGATCTGTAATGTTTTGTGTTGTTTTGCTCTCTGTACACGTCTGGAACATTGTAGACTGATTGCAGAAAGATTTTCTGCTTCCAAGTCATCAAATCTTTTATTAATATGCAGTGGTGTTCTGGGTGTTGCTTGGTTAATTTTGATGAAAATACTTGTACGAATCACTAACTACAATTTTGGGAAACGACAAACCAGACTGGTTGGGTCAGGTAGTTAGCTAAGTCGGATGATTTTAGCAGTTTCACAATACAGGAATATGGTTTTGACGGTTTGAGCTAATTCTTTTTTCTAATTTAAAATCTTTAGTTTGTCTCTAAAATTTCAACAGAGATGATTCGTAAATGTTGTACATTTATGAAAACGCATACTTAGAAGTTACAAAATATATAAAAATGTTCAAACTGTTTGTTTGGTTTGCACTTTACACAGCTACACAAGTGGGCTACTTGTCCACAAAATCATTAAACTGATCACATGACAAAACGAGCCGTGCACTAAACCATTCGAGTCTTGAACTGGTAACCAGCCAACTTCGGTTTCCTAAAAATAATATATGAACACCCATTTGATAGTGGCAAAGGAAACATATAATCCTTTGATGATTACTCTATTAGAAATCAGTGGGTAACTTAAGCTTGATTCCTAACATCTTGCTAACATACATTAGTGGAAATGACGGGGGATTATCTTGCAGTCATTGAATATTCCCTAGGCAGACATTTCCAGCTTTGCAATTTGGATCCCCAACAATAGAGATTGAATCAAGTGTTTAGTAACAACTTTTCAGCTCAGCGCCAACAACTTCATGCGACACGCACAGTTTTCTCATACTGTTGTAATTTATACAAACCGGTTATTAAATAAGCCTTCATTTGACCTTATTTTTATTAGAGTAAAATGTTATTTTCATCTCCGACGTTTTGTTTGAATTGCTATTTTCATTTCAACACTATAGTTTACCAAAATATGTGTTGATCAATGAAGAGGAGGATTCTATCGAAAACTTAGAAATTCAACATTAGCCTCTATCTGCCAAATTCTACCAAGTGCTGAATTGTCCGCCAATCAGCAAATGCTGAACTGTCTGCCGATCAACATTCTACCGAAGAGCTGCCGATCGACTGCTGTTGATCAGCAGTGAACTCAATAAGCTGCTGATCAACTGTTACATAAGACAATACTGTCTGTACTGATGACTGCTGTATTCTGTCTTTTGTAGACAACATAGTACTGAAGCTGCTTAATTCTGATGTGCCGATTGTTTGTCTTGTTGTATATTCTGAATATAGAATAGTTTATTCTTTTTGTTTAGATTTCATAATATAAAGTTCTCACACTTGTATAGTTGAGACAAGCTTTTCAAGCCACTTGGTTTATCTACTTATTATATCATTTGTACTCAAACGATTAATCAAGTGAATAGTTTGAAAAATTTACTCGTACATTTCCTTTTCTCAAAGTATTTGTGTTTTGTTAGTAAGTAATTAACTTAGATTTCATATTTGTTAACTATGATTAAAGAAGAATTTCTTGTTAATCTAAACCAACCGATCCAATATATGCCATTTCCATCCACTCCATTAGCTCCGATAAAACCACATTTAAAATAGGATATTTCAGTCTATTTCAACACCCTAATTAACTAATTAAAACAATTAAAACTCAATTAAAACTAATTAACACATTTTGATTATATGAAAGCCTTCATTTTCTACCTGTGCCTAGGGAGACGACCTAATTAACCCTAATCCATCTTTGTTGAAATCGATATATTCTCCCCAGTCGTAGGTAGACATCAAAGCTTTCTAAAATAGATTAGGGACTTAGGGTTAATTGGGTTGTCTCCATAGTCGCAGGTAGAAATCAAAGGCCTCATATTATCAAAATATGTTTATTAGTTTAAATAGACTATTAGTTGGTTAATTGGTTTTAATTAGTTAATTGGGGTGTTAAAGAAGACCAAAATATCCTCTACTTTAATGGAGGTTTTAACGGTGTTAGTAAAGTGGATGGAAATCGCAAATTTTGGTAAACCATACTGTTAATATGACAAAAAAAAAAGTTTTTTTGATTGAAATGATAATTTTAACGAAACGTCAATGATGAAAATGACATTTTACTTTTTTTATTATAAGCTTTTTAATTAAAATTTTTGACGTCGATCATCATTTGGTATGAAATATTAACCATGGTCAATGTAGTGAACAAAAGTTCCAATCGAAGGATATACGTATCCTTCTCGATTTTGCTATTGAATAAGTGAACAACTTCATTAAATTCTTTAACAATTATGAAAAAGTGGGGTTATTTAAAGCGATTTGTTAAGCTAAAAAAATTGTTATAAAAATGAGTGTTAATCTAATATTCACTTAAATGCATTCTATTTGTAGGAAAGAAAAAACAAATTTGTTGAGACTTCAAGTGAACAAGAAGTTTTATTTTTATCCTTCGAGAATTTTAAAGTAAATTACTTTTTAGCTACTGTTGTTAATGCGATTACTTCACTTGAAACAAGATTCGAATAATACTAATAATACGTACAAGAAACTATATGATTTTTGTTTATTCAAAAGTTGAAAGAACTTCATGAAACAATCTTAAGTCGTGTTATTATATACTTCAATGGAAAAGAATCAAATACTGATGTTGACTGATTTTATATGGAGTTGAAGTTGCTTAAGATATTTTTATTTAGTGAAGTTATCGGCCCTTTTGATGATTTAAACAATCTAATTAAAGCAGCTCGATTTTTCTCCTAATGCATTAGTTGCATATAGAGAGTTGTTGATTCTTTAGTAATAGTGATATTGACAGAAAGAAGTTTTTAAAAACTTAACAAATTGGTAATGATAACTATTGAAAACGATATATTAGAGAGTATGGATTATAAAAACGAATTATTTTTAAAATATCCGCTAGTTGAGATAGCTGAACTTCCTGATGACTGATGTAGCAGTGTGATGTGGACACTTCCGCTAGTTGAGATAGCGGAAGAGGTACAAATGTTGACTTCCGTTATTTGGGTTGGTGGAAATTATTATTTTGTGACTTCAACTACTTGAGATAGCGGAAGTGCCAAATTTTTATTTTTAAATTTATGTAACAAAAAAAAGAGGTAATCATTCAAACTTAGAAGTAACTAGTAGTAAGCATCTGCGTTGCTGCGGAGACGTAAAACCGTGCCAAGTAGCATTAATGTCACACCAACGAAAAAAACAATGTAGTTAACGTAGGCATTTTTGTAATCCCACAGTTTAATACATGATAAATTTTTAAAGAATTGAAAATTTATAAAAACTTATATACGATGTACAGGGTGATGTTAATTATAAATTTCAAGTAACTACTTGTAATAGTTTCATGATTACGAATAAATTAGATACGATTCCATGGAATTTCTAAATTTTTAGCTCAATAAAAGGGAAAGCATCTACCAAACCGAAAAACCAGTACCGAACCGATATTTTTAAAAACTCAGATACCCAACTTTACACGTTTATATCTTACTTGTGTTACTTGTGATTCAGTCATCATATGTTTGGTGACAAAGATGTGTCATGACACAACGTTAACATGTAAAACAATAACTATAACAGTCGCGTTTAAGTATGGGTTTTTTTACCTCCAAACTCTGTCAAAAAATCAATTTAATCAATTTTAACACAATCCATAGTTTAAAAAAAAACTCAAATACACAATTTCACAGATTCATATCTTACTCTTCTTACATCCAATTCCGTCACCGGTTGTTTGGAGGCGTAGATGTGTCATAGTACAACGGTAATGTGTAAGACAATAATTGTAACAGTAGCATTTATGTATGGATGTTTACCTCTAAGCTTGGTTAATAAATTAGTTTCATCACTTTTTATTAATTAGGTAAATTTAAAATTAAATATTTGGCACTTCCGATATCTTAACTAGCGGAACACTTAAAAACACACATAAGTCAAAACTCAACCTAAAACCCACTTCACATCTTAAAATTAGCCTGTTTTTAAAAAAAATATCTTATAAATACGTGATCAAGAGTTTTGCTTTCAAAAACGCTAGGATAGCCTTACAGTTCATTTAAGTAAGTATATTAGATAAGTTTGTTATAATACTTTTGTTTTATTTATTGTTATAATAATTATTGTTATATCAAAGAATTTGTATATATGAGATGGGCCCTTCTTTTATACTCGCTAATGACCCAAAATTTTTTAAGGATTCTCGAGGAGAAGTATGTACCATATAAAGCAACACGTTTTAGAAACACCATGTAGTTTATTCAACACAAATTTAAGCAATCTAAACCGTGCAATAGAAAATCAAATGCAAAATCATCACATCTTTTCTTCACCTTACATCATTTGAATCAAACTCAAAATAAGCATGCTTTATAATATAATCTCCTAAGTATTTCACCATGTTTAGTGAGAAACAGGCAAAACCTTAACATCATCCAACACAGGACCACAAAAGTGACCATAGTCATTAATCTTTGTATGGTAAAAAGCACTATAGAATGTAAGTCTTGTTCTATCCGAAACAGCTCGAAACTTAAAGCTCGCGGTTTTAAACTGCCCTTTCCCGACAGATTCATATTTAACTTTGAGCGTTTCCTTAGCCGCGAAAGCCTCCACCATCATCGACCCATGACAGCCATTTTTGCGTCTCCAATAGTGAATGACAGTTGGTACAGTTTATTAGTGATGGTGCGAATGATTTGCGCGATAGCAGTTTCTCTCCCACCAACCAACTCAATGGCAGCTAGGCCCTCGGGCACTTGAAAGTGCCTCGAGTCTATGTATTTTGCGGGTTTGAGTGACTCGATGATCCACCCGGGGAGTGGTGAGACGACGTCGTGTATTTTGGGAAGGAGTAGGACTCCTGTTGAGAAGTTCTTGAACACATGGGGTCCAATCTCAAATCCACCATTTTTTACCAAGTTTTCTGCATTTGTGAACGTTTTATCTCAAATGGGTCAAAAAAAAATTATATACTAAAAGTGAAACGGATCAAAAAATATGTAACTAAAAGTCTAAAAGTGAAACAGGTCAAAAATATATGTAAGTAAAAGTTTAAAAGTAAAAAGGGTAAAAAAATTATGTAACTAAAAGTGAAACGGGTCAAAAAAGTAGGTAATGAAAGTGAAACGGGTAAAATGGGTCGATTGTTTTTAATGCATACAACCTCTTATATTACCTTTTGTGTATCTTAGAGGAAGCATTTCTTTGATTGCAATGGCATCCAATAGAGGTCCACAAGCAGGGTCCTCTTGAACACCGGGGTTATGAAAAACGACCCTCACTCGATTAGAAGTAGCCTCGAATGCAAATGCGTAGGTGTCTCCACCGTCGCTGCTATACAAAGTTTGAATCGGGAGGTCACCTGACCGGCCTGAGGCCTTGACCCGTAGCACCTCATCTTGAGCACAAGTTCTAGTTGCGGAAAATGTGAGTGAGTAGGTTGACCCCACCTTCACATCAATAACTTGGGCTATGGAGGCGTCATTCCCGAGCCTTGCAGCGTGGGCCCCACGAGGGATCGCGAAGTAGAACCCACCTGGTTGGGGCCCGCCCGAAACGTACTCCACCAAGCCTGAGATTTCCCATTTTGGTAAAGAGTACTTGCCTATGATCACTGTTTTTTGAAGGTTTAATGGGTCTGGTCCTTGTTCAAAGTTCCCATTTTCAAGTAGACCTAAATGCATGACAAATAAATGATCAACAAGAGTTGTTTTCACTAAAAACATAAAGATTCACCAAAATCTTAAAAAAACTAATGTTGGTATGGATACTCAATCACCGGTGGGATTCTGTTGTTAGCAGAATATTGATAGGTCCCATAGTTTAGCTGTTTCTAGACATAATTTTTTTTTTTGCTAAAACTACAATAATCTTTTAAGGGTATGCACAATAGACCCCAACTAAGTGAAACCTTAAAGTGACAAACGGTAACCACCACAAATTTACAAGATACGTCCCCTGAATCTAACTTAACTTCAAAAGAAAACGGGTTCTACTGCTAAACTTGGTGTCTAGCTAAACAAATAGAACCCGTTTTCTTGCTATACAACCGGATCTATTTGTCCGGACATTCACTATAGCAATCCAATTTTAGAAAATGCAATACAACTATAAACATTACGACATACAAGTGATAACAAAGAGGCGTTGGACAACAAATATTAGTTCACATATAACAAGTCAGCTTACCATCAAGATATGGAGTACTAGAAGCAGCTTGAGAGTATGAAAAGCTACATGAGAGGATGCAAAGAAACAAGAGAGACATCAACAAAGCCATTTTTGTTTATGTCACAGGATAACAGATAAAAACCGATGCATACATGCATGCATATATGTGTTTATATAGATAGATATAAGTAAAACTACATATATTACCGTTAAGAAAGTTTAAAAAGGGACAAAACACGTTGAAGTAGCACAAAATTAGGAGCAAAATGCGTGTGGGTTGGGTGTTGTGGGTGGCTGCTTTGGGTTCAACAAGATTAATGAGTGTCATTGGGTATGGTGATATTTTGTGTTTTGAGGCTGATGAAGCTTCGCCACTTGTTTTTATTGTTATTATTATCCAGTTTTGCAGTAAAAACAGATGGAATTTACTTCATCAAGACTTCAAATCTTGCAGGTCTGTTAGTCACGTGCTAATGCACGTGGTTATAGTGGTCATATTGAATGGTGAAGTTTTAAATAGTACATCACGAAGTTTGAGAAATAAATGGATCATTAATTGTAACACCAGGGGCTCACGCAACTATAGAAGCCAAGTGATTCTAGAGGTGGGAAAAAAAAAAACGGTTCGGGAACTAGTTTGGACAAAAAAACCGGAACCAGTTTCTGGCCCAAACCGATTTGGCCCAAACCGGTTCCGATCCGGTCTGAACCGCCGGTTCCTCAATAGGTTTGAGGTTTCATGTGTTGATACCGGTTTCAAACCGGTCCGGTTTTCAAACCGGTTTTTAAAAAGTAGCCGTTATATAGTCGTTTATGACCGTTTTTTGTGTTTTTTTTATCATTATACCCCCATTAAGCTAGTATAAATATGTATTGGATGTTTTGGTTGAACCACAACAAGTTAAAACACTCTCTACTATCAAAAAACGCTCTTTATTCTCAAATACGCTCAATACTTTCGTTCAATTCAAAAAATACTCTCAATACTCTCGTTCATTTCAAAATGGCTTCATCAAGTGCTCAATCATCCGGTGGTTGTGATGAGTCTTCAAACAACGTGGTGGTAGCAATCCTTCCTACGAATAGGAACCCCGAAATATGGTGCAATTACGATTTATGTCAAATGACTAGCAGTCCAAACAAAGCTCGTTGCAAGTATTATCATAAGTTTTTCAAAAAAGATGCAAATACAACTTTGAAAAATCACATTGCGAATAAATATTGTAAGGCTTTGAAAGGTGAACCGTCTCAAGGTCAAGCTTCGATGACAAGCGAATGGAATGTTTGGGCTTATGACGTTGATGCGGTTCGTGAGTAAATGACACATTTTGTAATTCAAGAAAGTTTGACATTCAAACATTTCGACAATGAACGTTTGACCCGGCTAATTCAACGAACTCTCTAACCGCGATACACACATGTAAGTCGTGCTACACTTAGAAGAGATTGCTTAAAAATATGGAAAAAAACTAAAAATGAATTAATATCTTATTTTGAAAATTTACAAACCGGTGTTAACTTAACTAGTGACGTTTGGTCGACTCCGCACGGTTCACCGGACTCGTACATTTGTGTCACCGCCCATTGGGTTGAACCCGGTTCATTGCAAATGATGAAACGTACGATTGCGTTTGAATTGTTTGATTATCCTCACACTGGGCAAAACATTTTTTATCTTATTGATAAAATTATTAAAACGTATAAATTAGAAAACAAAATATTTTCTAAATATTTTGATAACGCTTCAAATAATATGCTTGCGATAGAACATCTAAAATTAAAATATAAACCAATTTGTGACGGTGTATTTTTTCATAATCGATGTGTTGCGCATATCATAAACTTAGCCGTTCAAGACGGTTTAAAAACTATTGAAACAGTAAAAGATAGTTTTAAAAGAATGTTACGTGATATTTTTAGTAACCAAAGATATAGTAGGTATCGCAAGTTTTGTAAAGACGCAAATTTAAAATGTTTAGGTCCGAATTGGGACGTACCTACAAGATGAAATTCGACTTGTAACATGTTTGAAAAGGCTATTGACTAAAAAAAAAGTTTAATAGCCTTTCATAATGCTTTGGTGAGTCATGGAAAGGCTTCGACTTACCATCTATCGGGTTGGGCTATTATTGAAGAAATAATCAAAATGCTTAATGTTTTTAAAATCGCAACTACTTGTCTTTCTGGAGTTTATTATCCAACGAGTCCATTAGTACTTCACCAAATTTACTTAATGACTTCAAAATTAAATGAGTTGTCGTGTAGGGATATACCTTATTCGGATATGATACCACAAATGAAAGAAAAAAATAAAAATTATTTTAAAGAAATACCTCCGGTTATTACATGTGTCGCTGCCTTAAACCCTTGTTTAAATACGTCGGGGGTTGAAACTTACTTGATAAAATTACTTTTAATTTGGATTTAGAAGAAGAAAACTCATATTATGCTCAAAGTGCAAAAAATAATTTCAACACACATTTAGGCCAAATGTTTGATGTTTATTTAGCAAAATATGGTGAAACATCAAACATAATGAGTCTATGCGGCATGCGGCACATGACGAAGGTTCAAGTGATCCAATGTTTGCTTTGTATAATACTTTAAGAGATGAATGCAATAAACGTCAATGTGGTAACACTCCGAGTAGTGAAATCGGGAGGTATAGTGAAACAAACTTTTTATCGACCATGACTCCATAAGATTTTAAAATTTTGACTTGTTGGTTTGATGGAAAGGTAAGGAAGATCAATTTCCAATCCTATCCACTATGGCCCGAGATTTACTAACCGTTCAAGCTTCCACGATAGCTTCGGAATCTGCTTTTTCTGTTAGTGGTAGGATTATATCAATACGAAGAACCCGACTCACTCCCGAAGCAGTTGAAATGTGTATTTGCTTGAAGGATTATTTGGATGCAGCTGAAAGAATACAAGACAAATGCTCACTTAAAGGAGAATTAAAATATGAAGCTGAAATATATGAAGACGAAGTAGACGATGGATTGACACCCGGAATGACCGATGATGAAGCGGCATATGACGAGTTCCTTCGTAATACCTCGAGTTCTGGCGGCGAAAAATAATGTTTACGTCATTTGAATTGTTTATATGTTTTGAATAGTATTTTTATTTTATATTTTATGTAATCTTTGATAAAAATAAATAATCATATTTAATTTTTCATGTTTCATAAATCATAATTATATTTTTATTTAATGTTTTATGTTTTATGTTTTATGCTTTAATATTTATAAATAATTTATATAAATGTGTAATCTTTGATAAAAATAAATAATCATATTTAATTTTTCATGTATCATAAATCATAATTATATTTTTATTTAATGTTTTATGTTTTAATATTTATAAATAATTTATATAAATGTGTAATCTTTGATAAAAATAAATAATATTTTAAATCAATTGAACAAGTTTTGAACAATTTGATAAGTGTGAAAAACTTCTGAAATTTAGCCAAATGTTCAGGCGCATGAGCACTGTTTGGGGGCATGAGAACTGTGGGCGCATGAGAACTGTTTGGGGGCATGAGCGCTGTGGGCGCATTAACACTGTTTGGGCGCATGAGCACTGTTCGGACGCATCTGTTTGGGCGTTTCTTCTTTGGACTGTTGGGAGTTTGGAAAATTTAAATTTAAAAAAAAATGAAAACATGATCATAGGTTTGAGCCCGAACCGGTTTTCAAACTGGCCCGGACCGGTTCGATAGGTTTGAATATCCTAGCCCTGAAACCGGTTTAGGAACCGAACCGGTTTGGGGTTCAAACCGGTTGAAACCGGACCGGTTTGAAACCGAACCGGTTTGGCCCCAAAAACCAGTTTGTACACCTCTTAGTGATTCTAGAGGATGTTGATCGGTGTTGATATACGTGTAGAGTGCACACTCGTTCGAGGTTATTTTAGTTTTATTTTAATGAACAGTAGAGGCGTGTAACGCCCCTTTGCAAGATTCAAGAGGTAGGCCCCTTGGAGGTTGTAGTTACTAATCGATCAGTGTTAACTCAACAATAGGCAACAACTAAGCGACCAATGACATTTAAACATTCAATAGTAACTAAGTGATCAACGATACGTCGGTCAATTGGTGTTCGTGGTCACAACCAACTATTGGTAGTAACTTAGTTCGTAATGAAAGAAACGAATCATCACTTTTAAGTAAGTTCAATTCCTACCAACTGAAGCTAGCAGTCACAGTAGAACTATCGGTAATCAATTATCAAAATTAACCTTAAATTATCTTAACTTCTTAACTGACACATTGTTGCATGTAGTATTGTGTTCTTTCAACAAAACGTTGTAGTGACTTGTACAACACAATCTATGGTCTATTTCTACTATATTTTTTCATAATAGAAACATATATACTAGTTTAATAGTTTTTATTTTTTATTTTTAAAATTATCCTGTTTAGAAGGGATTAATGCAAGAAGAAAAAGATAAATATACAGATCTATATATTGTCTTCACTCCAAAATATTATTAGACCGTAAACAAAGCTTTAGGTAAATCTCTTAATATTGGTTGTTACGAGTGATCAAATGTTACATTAATACCTTTTTAAATACAAATAATGTTACAATAGAATTGACAAGTTTGGTAGTTGAAAACACATGAGCTTTAAGCTTCATCCTATAAGAAATACACCATCTTTATAATAAAGTATATTGTTACACAACCGATAAACAATTCATCCCAAAGGAAAAACATTATATCTAAACTCAAACCCATAGATCATATGTAGTACATACAAAGTGTATGAATAATTATTTCGTATCTTAATAGTGTCCCTAGCTTATTATTAAGGAACAAATAGACCTTACACCTAGTAATACCGAACCTTAACATCATCTATCACAGGGCCACAAAAATGACCATAATCATGAAGCTTTGTGTGGTAAAAGGGGCTATAAAATGTGATTCGTGTCCTGTTTGAGATCGCTTTGAATTTGAGAACTCCGGTTTTGAACTCGCCCTTTCCTTAGACTCGTGTTTCACTTTAACCGTCTCCCTACCCGCAAATGCCTCGACCATCATTGACCCATGACACCCATTTTTCGCATCACCTATGGCGAATGTTAGCTTATAGAATTTGTTAGGTATGGTCCGTATGATTTGTGCAATGGCTGTTTCTCGGCCTCCAACTAACTCAATCGCGGATAGTCCTGAAGGTACATTGAAGTGCTTTGAGTCGACGTACTTAACTGGTTTGAGTGATTCAATGATCCACCCGGGTAACGGGGATACTATGTCATGTATTTTGGGGAGGAGGAGGACTCCTGTTGAGTAATTCTGGAAGACGTAAGGACCGATTTCGAATCCGCCATTTTTCACAAAATTTCCTGCATGAGTTGATATATAGATTGTTAAGGCCATTTTCCAGTGACATATTACATGTTTTACAGGATAATGAAAAACAATAAGAAGATAAACGAGCATTGCATGCACGTGATATCTTTTATAATAGTATTGGATTTAGTAAACCCGTTATTACACGTGTTGAATAAATAAAATATTAATATAATAAAAATTAATAATTATAAAATGATATTCTAAGATATTATATGACTGAAATTACATATGAGAAATGACTGTAAGTGATAAAACAGTGATATCAACTTTTTAAAATTTTGTTTTTAAATTTTTTTCCAAAAAAAATAAACATTTTGTTAAAAAATAAACATTTTGTTTTAAAACAAACCGTATAAAAATGTCATTTTTAAAAATTTTCTTGTTATAACTCCCAAATTTAATAATTAAGGTAATTATTTAATATAAGATAGAGACGAGAAAATTTTGGTGAGGATGATTGTGGTGCTGCCACGTGTCATTTCAAGTTACACTTATATTAGAGTATGAAAATTTTATATTTCATGCATGATTTAATATATTAAACACGATTTATTCATAATGTAATCAAGTCGTTTATGAGGTGATGCAGCTAATTCGTATAATATCATGGCGCATGCTTGATGTTTCTATGCTTTTGTGAATTAGAAGAAATACATAAACTACACACTTTGATTCTGTTAAATTAAAAGTCTTTAAGAAGTTGGGCCGTTAACCAGACACGCATCCAAAACTAATAATTAATTGAACAATCTTTTACAATTATAGAATTCTTTTAATTGAAACTGATCAAATCATGTCCAGTAAAATTTTATAGTAGTGTATTAATTAATTATCAAAATTTCTAGTTATTATAGATTTTAAAAAATATTTTATTAGATAGTACGTTGATATGAGAATCTATTAAACTCTATAACATATAATAGATTGTGAATATGTAATATAGAATATAAAATGTTAATAAAAAGTCAATGAATTTATTGTCGCTCACTTGAACACGCACGTGAGGCAACATGCTCCATTTCATTAAATCTGAATATAGTACGCGCAAATGTATTAACAAATGTGTTACCATATACATAGTTACATACCGCTATCTATTTACTTTTTATATTTCCTTTTTTAAAAATCAATTTCAAAACTTGTTATATTTTACCCTGAAATTTCTTTGTATTTTAGAAAAAGTTTTTTTTTCCCTAAAAAAGTTGCAAAACAATTTTTATACAACGATATAAAAACATAATTAAAAATAATAAAAGATAATCATAAAAAATAAATATAAAAACTTCTGAAGTAGAAAAAACTTTAAAAAAAAAGTTAAAAAAATATCTTTAAAAATTAGAAATAGTCATAAACGAACCAAATTCAACCAATTAAACCTGTCTATTTGGTTCTGTTATCCGATTTAACCTATTAAACCTATTTATTATTCGGTTTATATGGATAACTGAACCGAATAAGCGAAATTTTATGTAAAGCGTTAACCGAACCAAAAACCGAACTCACAATTTGATTCGGTTTTTTCGGTTACACATACGATTTAGTTTTCAATTATTATCTGTGTTTGACTTTTTTTAACATTCATAATTAGGGCTGCAAACGAACCGAACGAACACGAACAAGGCCTTGTTCGTGTTCGTTCATTAAGAAATAAACTTGTTCATGAACTGTTCACGAACACTTACCGAACGGATTTATTTGTTTGTGTTTGTTCATTAAGGAAATGAATATGTTCATGAACTGTTCACGAACACTTACCGAACGCAAACGAACACAAACAAGATAAACGAAAACAAACAAATGTTCATGAACATAACGAACACAAAGAAGTGTATGAACACAAACGAAAACAAATGATCACATATTTATTTCAGAATAAAATTAGTATTTTCATCACAAAATTTACCAAAAATAAATAAACACGTAACATAAATATCCAAAAACACTTGATATAATTGTCATAAAAATAAATAACACAAATATTAAGAACATAATCGAACACATTAACGAACATAAACGAACACATTATCTAACGGACATTAATGAACATAAACGAACACATTATCGAACGTTCACGAACATAAATGAACGAACACGGCTTGTGTTCATGTTTGTTCGTTTAGTTAAACGAACGAAATTTTCTTGTTCGTGTTCATTCATTTACTAAACGAACGAACATAAATGAACTTCCCGCCGAACAGTTCACGAACTATTCGCTGAACGTTCAGTTCGTTTGCAGCCCTATTCATAATTACTGCAATTAAAAATAATAAAAAACAAAAATAATAAAGACTATAAGAAATAAAAAATAAATAAAACTTAAAAGCTTTTAGTTTTATCATATTAAGGGTGATATGGTAAATAAAAAAACACAAAATAAAAAGTTAACTATTTTAAAACGTTAAAGAAATAGGTATAACAAGTAAAAATTCTTTAAAGGGGTATATATAGCACCACCTTATTTAATTTAATGTCAAATGGTGGTTATAAATATGGTGGTTATTAATCAAATATTTTATCATATTTTAATAAGTTTTTTAAAAAAATTGTTCAAATTCATATTTACCAACATCACGTGATCGAACTAACGGATAACAAGGGTGGTTATTGAATACTGGACACTTTAAACTATTATTTTCTAATTAACAGCTTAAGTTTGAGTGATCGGTTTAACCAATTTTATTAAATGTTAAGTAAGTAAAAAAAAATCAAAATGATTGAGTATTTTACAAACAAAGAATCAAATAGTACATATATATACTTGAACGTACGGGACCGTATATTAATAAAAGGTCACAATTACGTAACGGTCTTGTAAAGTAATTTAAAACATTAATAAAAGCCAAATTACCAAATATAATGCATGTGATTACAAGCTATATCCATAATTACCCATCTTATATTAATATTAATTTTAGATAAATTAAGTCCACCCAAAATTTAAAAAGAAACTAATATAATCATTCTTCATTTCCCCCGCAATGTGCCGAAGAAAATGGTCTTATCACATGTAGTAATTTTTTTTTTCAACTTTAATTGTTATGTGTAGTTTATTTATAATGTAATTATTTTTCTTATGTATGGTTTATTGGGTATTATCACACGTTTGTAACTTTTTGTTTCAGCAATCATTCTTGCTTTCTTGTCAAAAAAAATTTTGATTGTTTGAATTTCACTTCTATAAAAAAAGGTTATTTGAGGGACATTTCTGATGCAAATTTGTCGCAAAAGTTATTTGAGAGGAGTAAGTCTGTCTCAAATTGTTTTGTCTCTATTATTTTTGTAATGGATAGCAGCAACAGAAAATTCCCTCACTAATCTAAGACGGATTTGAGATAATTAGATTGTCCTATTTACGACTGATTTTTGATGGAGATGGGTTGTGATGGTTGTTTGCGACCAAAAGAAATTGTAGTTTGCTCGTGGCAAATTTTGTCGTTGGTGTTAGTACAACATATGACCATCATAAGATATTACCCATGATAAAATTAACGACGATTTTAGCATTGTAACAAATTCCATCTCAAAGTTGGTGATGGAATTTGTTGGTTGCAAATAAAGACGTTTTTTTTATATAAATCTATATAATAACTAGGGGTGTCAATGAGGTGCAAGCTAAACCAACACAAGCCCCTAAGCTTGAGTTCTGCTCGTTTTATTTATGAGAGCTTAAGCTCAACTCGGTAAGCTTCTCAAGATCGAGCTTTTGCTCATTTGTTATTTATTAATTATATTAATATTTATATTTTCATAATCATGTATTATAATTTTATATACGACTAAATATAAACTATTTAATTATTTTGTGCATATTATATATATATTAATTATTATGTAATAGTAAATTAAAGTTGTATACATAGGTTTGTTTATGTTCACAACCTAGTCACGCTCAGCTTAAGCTCGAGATGTTTAAACTCGGCTTGATTTGACATTATACGAGTCGATATTAGGACTTTTCAAAAATCTTGTTGCTCGCTCGAAGCTTGCTTGAAAATAGCTCAAACAAAGCTCGCTACAAATCGGTTAGTTTATAAACGAGTCGAGTCAGACTCGGTTTGTAAACGAGCCGAGCCCGAGCCTAGATCAGCTTGGCTCGTAGCTCGCTTGTTAGCTCGCTCGTTGGCTTGTTTAAACTTAAACCTAAATTATATATTATATAAATTATAAATCAATATTATGACATTATTTACAATATAAAAACATATATTGTTGTTTTGATATTTTATTACGATAAACTAATTATAAAAGTAGAAAAACATGATCATAGTTTTTGAAATAATAATTTCATATAATTGTTTTCAACAAATCAAAATAAACAATTGTAACAGGTCCAAGTTATTTTTATATATATATACGAATGTATAACAAAATTAAAAAAAATATTTTTTTAATAAATAAGTAAGTTGGCTCACGAGCCGGCTCGACTCGGCTCGGCTCATTTATAAACGAGCAGAGCCCGAGCTCGAATTTTGAGTTCGTTAAAATAAATGAGCCGAGCCAAAGCCCACCCTGGCTCGGCTCGGCTCGGCTCATTTACAATCCTAGACTCAATATCAAGTAGCTTACGAGCGGGTTACTTGTTTACACTAGCTAATAATAACCGGATGCCTACGTTATTTGTTCAACTTATATTTATTTACTCTAAAATGAGACACAAACATATCCCATCCAAACACTCTTAAAGTCTAAACTATCTATTGTACAAAGCAAATGAGCATTATAATTTATATATAACCATAAGGAAGATATGTTACCTGCAGTGTACTTCAAAGGTTTCATCTTCTTTATTGCAATGGCATCTAACAAAGGGCCACAAGTAGGATCCTCTTGGATCCCAGGGTTATGAAAGCTAACCTTCACCGTGGTACGAAGAGCCTTAAAAGCATACGCATAAGTGTCCCCTCCATCCGTACTATACAACGTCTGAATCGGGAGCTCGCCCGAGTGACCATCAGCATACACCACGAGCTTCTCGTCTTGAGCACAGGTTCGAGTGGCCGAAAATGTGAGGGAGTAAATCGAACCTGGCTCAACACGTATGTATTGGGATATGGAAGCTTCGTTACCTAGCCTTGCTGCGTGGGTCCCACGAGGGACCGCGAAGTAGAATCCACCTGGTTGTGGGCCCCCCGAGACGTACTCGACGATGCCCTTGATTTCCCATTTGGGCAATGAGTATTTACCTATGATCATTGTTTTCTTGAGGTTGGATGGTTTGGGTGAAAGCTCAAAGTGGCCATTTGGAAGCATGCCTAGAGGAAAAGATCAAAAAGATAATAAGTTATTGTTTCAAATATGTAACTATTAACATATTTTTAGTAGTTTAATTATATATATGATGGAGAAATGAAATAAGAAATTATGAAAATACCATCACGAATAGGGGTTTGGTTGGCAAGAACAAGAGTGTGAGAAAGAAGAATGAAAAGAAAGGAAACAGAAGTTAAAAAAGACATTGTGAACAAAAGAAGTACAAAGGAGTACGGGTATTACACCCTTTTTGCACCCTATTTATAAGTCCCTTTATGCATGTTACCATCTTAAATAATATATATCTATACTATATTATAATACACGAAGAAAAAATTCCGGCCAAAGTTAAGAGATTTGTAAATTTTAAGCACAAGGTACGACCTAAAAAATCAATTTAACAAGGATAATTATGTCTTTCTAACGCTACTAAAAAGTGGAACTTTAAACTTATTTACACTTAGACCCTTGTATCTTTAATTATATATAATTTTTTCTATGTTTGTTACAATATGCTTAAAAGAAGGAATTCAGTTTTTAAATATAAAACTAACCAGGGACGAGTACCATAATAAAAAGTGTCGCACGCGCCGCATAGCGCGGGCACGTTACTAGTGTGTATATATATATATATATGTATATATATATATATATACATATATATATATATATACATATATATATATATATACATATATATATATATACATATATATATATATATATATATATATATACATACAATATATACATATATATACATATATATACATATATACATACATATATATATACATATATATACATGTATATATATATACATACATATATACATACATATATATATACATACATATACATATATATAGATATATATTATATACATACATATATATATATATATATATATATATATATATATATATATATATATACATATATATATATATATATATATATATATATATATATATATATATATATATATATATATATATATATTATATATATATACATACATATATATATATACATACATATACATATATATATACATACATATATACATACATATATATATACATACATATATACATATATATATACATACATATATACATACATATATACATACATATATATATATACATACATATATACATACATATATACATACATATATATATATATATATATATATATATATATATATATATATATATATATATATATATATATATATATATATATTATATATAAAATATACATGGATGGTTATTCTAAAATGGATACAGTTTCTAAAAAGCAGAGGAAGTCACTCGGACGCGATATAGATATTGTATATTGAGAGGTAGAATGTGTTTGAACAAAACGTGGGCACATATAGGGTCTATGCGTTGTGTATTGTGAGAGTGTTGAAGTTAGATGTATCATTATACTCATAATGCATCAATTTTTAAAAATCTTATTTTTAATATATCAAAATTTTAAATATCTTCTTTTTAATATATCAAAACTCTAATCATATTAAATGAATAAATTCTTAATAGTATAGTAATTTTTTAAGTAAGAAGCAAGCTATTATTCCAATTTTTGTAGAAAAAAGATGTTAAGGAGATTTGTATCTGATTAAAACAAAGTTATATCAATACATATCTTAGTGAGACTTGATGAATGATCACCGCCTTAGTAGTGAGAAGTGAAGAAATTATCACTATCTAGTTAGCAAGATGTGTTTATATAAGTGTATCACTACTAGGAAAAAATAAATTCCATGCATATTTCCGTAACAAATGAGTAGAAAAATCGAGATTGCTATACACTTGCAACATAATAAAATATGATTAGAATAAGTTTTTTAGAAAGTTCACCCTAACAATAAAAATAAATAAATCAAAACCCTAACTTAATTCCTTCCCCTCCCTCTAAAAATTACATATATAGAGCTTCCACTAAAACTTAAAATTGCAAAACTTGTTTAACAAAGGATTTTTGGCTATTGTCTTTATGTAAACTAGAAATACACCTAAACGTGGATGATTTGTAGATATCTACATCTTCTTTTATACCAATTTCAACAATACGTCAACGGTTTAACTTCTAAAGTAGAATTTAAACACCTTATTAGGATGTATTGTTATTTTATACTTGCAAGCCAAAGATCCTCACTTAAGGGTTTTCACGTTTGATATAAAATTATTTTTTAATCTATTTCACAATCTCATGTGTGTTTGAAGTTCCGTTAATTGCATCATATATAAACATCAAATTAACACAACGTACATACCCATACGTGACAACATTAACTTCTTTGGTCGTAGTTGTTCTCCTATACGACGAAAGCATAAGAAATCTAGCGACATTATCATCGTGTGTAATTCAGATCCATAGCCGTACATATCAACACCTTTTCACAACCATCGTCGCCTGTTTTGTCAAGTTTTAAAAGTGGAATTTTGAAACCAGTAGTATTGTTTACTTTGCTAATGACTAGATTCTCTTAATCTTTCAAAATAAAACTAAAATAAACAACGTTACATTATAAAAAATTATATATTCCGATCTAAAGTAATTAATATTGGTCTAATATAATCTTTTTATATGAACTTTAATCATTTAAAGATGAAGGTGGTGGATTGCATTAAAGTCGTCAATTGGAAAGAAGAACATATTACGCTATGTATGGGGGCTTCATGTGATTCTGATAGCGACGACCACAAGTGATTAGCAATTATACATTTGACTTTAATAGTTTATTCATTTTTTAATTATGAGAATCCATTATTAAAACTCATTAATTCTATCTGCTACAATATTGGTTTTAACGAATAAGATCAGATATAACCTAGCTAGCTAGAATGTGTTTGTTGTGCAGGTATTACAAGAAAAGGCAATGTGGCAACTAGGGTTGTGACAAGGACACATGTCGTCGGTATATCTAAGTTTGAGACGACGAATATCGTTATAGATTGATTGATAATTCTGATCAATCAAAATATGCGGTGATAATATGTCGTCGTCATAGAGAAGGCGGGAGTGTTGAACAAGGGCGTCATTTGAAAACATGTGCCAACGACATAAATATAATTACTCTTTTTTAATTTCTTTTCAGCCGTTAGGTAAGTGTTTTAATTAAAAAAACAAGTAAAAACAAAGGAAACAACCCTATCCTGAAGATATGTCTTTGGCATATGTTTAGTCTATTTTCTTAATCACTTTTTTATAAATCTTGGAATTAAGAAAAAAAAGGAATAACGTTAGTTGCTTGACCCTATGACGATGGCATGTCTTCGAGATAGGGTCAAATATGCGTTGAATCGAGATAACTAATTCCTTGTCTCATTTTGCTTCCAAACTTTCTCATCTCTCTTTCTTGAAGCTATGTAGCAAATTTACCTTAAATAAACCCTTTAAGCCTTCATTTCAAGTATGTAGACCCTTCAAGGCTTCAAGCTTCTCCAACATCCTATTAACTAAAAAGGTAAAAAAAAAAATCTATTTAGTGTTGTGATTTTAATGTTTTTAAGTGTTTAGAATTCTTCAAATCGTAACTAACAATCTCTTATCACATCTTTCATTGTAGAATGTTGTAAGTAGTAATCTCTTCTATCATATTTATGTTTTTGAGTATGAGATTATAAGTGAGTTTTGTTGTGGTGAAAACCATTAGATGGTTAAAATATTATATGTCTACTAATTGCTTGATAAGGCCATCATATATGTGTATGTATGTATATGTTTGTAATTGTATAATTGTGTATGTATATGTTCGTATGTATGTAATTGTGTATTTATGTGTTTGTATGCATATATGTTTGTATATATACATTATGATATATATGTGTTAGGTTTTTTAATTTATAGGCTTATATATGCAATGACACCTATCCTAACGACATAAAACACCTATAGCCACGACGCTTTTAACGATGTAATGTTGCCGCCATAAGTCCACAGACCCTATAGCGAAGACTTATCGTTGGAAATACACTGGATTTTGCTATCACTATAGGCTTCTTCCTTGCAGTTTCTTAAATATTATAATTAAAAAAATTACCATAGCATCTAAAATATTATTTAGCAAAACAGTAAAAGAAAATAAGTTAATAATAAAAAATAAATTAAATATTAAGTATATAATTAAGTATCAAAAGAAATTTCAAAAGTACCTATAAACTTAAATTTAATATGTTTTATTAAATTATAATATATATTAAAAAGAAACTGAACTGAACTGCTATAGTAATTTTTCTTTCTTTTAGTTTTGGCTCTAACTTCTTTTAGTCTTTGGCCATAAACCATGTGTAGTATTCTTTTCTTTTAGTTATTGTTTTTAAAAACTCGTGTTTTATTTCGCCGAGTTTGTCTACTAACTTTTAGTATTTACAGTTTGGCCAAGAAATATTTCTGGACTTTGACACTAAAGTTTAGGATATTGAAGTTCGGTCATCAAACTATTTATAGTTAAGTTTTATTTTCCAACTTGGACCACTAAAATTTATTATTTTAAAATTTTACCATTAGACTTTGCTTTTATGGTTCCTGACGAGCCGAAATTACAACAACCAAAATAACTCGGTTTTGCGTATGGGAAAACCAATCGGCCTCCTGCCATATAATTTTCAAGAAAACCATTAAAGTTTACAAAGACTTTACTTTTATGGTTTCCGACGAACCGGCCCGATAATGACCAAAGTAATAGCGTTTTGCATGGAAAAAAATGAGAGAACTCCCGCCGCGTAGCGCGGGGAAAAACCTAGTTCTTATTATACATGTAACTATTATTTTTAGTTTGATGAATTCTAATTATATTACCATTTATTTAGTATAAATTGTATATTTATTTCTTTAACCATAAAGTTAAATGAAAAAAACAATGTTATTGACCCTTTTAAAGCAAGTTGTCCTTAAACATATAATTAATAAATTGGAGACAGATAATTAAAGAAATGTGAAACAAAAACGTACAAACTCATACATCTCAATGTCTGAGAAGTTAGAAAAACTATATTTGTTCCTCGTTCACATGATCAGTCATGTGGCATCTATAAAATTTTACTAGGGTTGACTTTTAGTGACGCTTAATCCATCATAAATATTGTGATACATTTGGATGCAAAAGTCAAAATTTAAAATTTTGAACTCAAATAACAATTTTTATAAAACTTCAGGATGAGAAACGCATTTAACTAAATAAAAAATAAAAAACACAAAAAAGATAAAAGAACCGATTGAATAGTACCTTCAGGCTTCACCATTCATATTTTTCATGCGTGCGTTTTAGTTTTCGAGATTTTCTACTGTTTTCTTTCAAAGAAATAACAAAGTTGGGCTTCTTTAACTGATATTAAATCAATAACCTAAGACCAACTATTAATGTGAAGCCCACTTTCATCATGCATTTTCATTTGACATCCATAGTAGAGTTGCACAAATCGAGTTTGGGCCGGACCCGGGCCCGGGTACAAAACCGGGTTTGGGCCCAACCGGGTTTTTTGTACCCGGGTATTGGTGAACCCGGGTACGAACCCGGGTCGGGTTCAGCGAGATACAAACCCTACCCGGTATACCCGGGTAGGGTCGGGTCGGGTTCGGTTCGGGTATGAAACCCGGATTCAACCGGGTTTTTGCCTTTTTTTTTTTTTTTCTTTTTTTCTTTTCTTGTGTGTGTGTCGAACACCGGGTCGTATGTTTTTTTTCTTATATTTTCTTTCCTTTTTTTTCTTTTTATTTTTATTTTTCCTAACCGGGTTCACTTGAATGACAAAAATTTAAACAACTTAATATATAAATATATACAAATCTTGAGCAGAAAATGTTACACTTATAATATACAAATATTAAATACTTTTTATATAAAACATTTGAATGACAAAGAAATTTAAAAAGAACATGAAAGACATATAATATTAAAACAACTTAAAAATAACAATGTCGTCTAATTTTATCTACTACGAGATGCTTGATCAAATGCTAATTCTTCATCGGATATGCCAGAAGATACTCCGTCTTCTACCTCTTCATCATGTACTTTAGCTTCGAGTGTAATCTCGTCTTCGAGGCTTGTTTGGTCTTGTATACGATCCGTTGCGTCTAAGTGATCCTTTAAACAAATGCACATCTCCACTGCTTCCGGAGTTAGTCTTGTTCTTCGTAATGATATTACCCTGCCACTAAGAGAAAAAGCAGATTCCGAAGCTACCGTAGAAGCTTGGACGCTTAGTAAATCACGGGCCATAGCAGAAAGAATCGGAAATTGAGATTCTTTTCCTTTCCACCAAGCCAAAATATCGAATGCACGATAATCTTCGGTAGTCATAGTGGAAATAAAATCCGTTCCACTATATCTACCGAGCTCACTTGTTGGGGTGTTACCTCTTTGACGTTTAGCCGTCACATCCCGAACAACATTCAACATAGTCAAAACAGGGTCTTTAAACGAGGTACTAGCACTTGAGGTTGATCCGCTTGGCATGGTTATGTTTACGTTAGGCCCATATCTATTTAAATAAAAATTATAAATTGTTTTCAAACTATGATTAAAATTTTCTTTTGCCTCGTTTGAAAAATCAGGGTTTTCGTCATGCATATCCAAATTGTCATTTATCTCATCTATCAAACATTCAACCCCCGCAACATTTAGAAACGGATTTAAAGCGGCGGCACACGTAAAAACGGGTGGTAAGTCCTTAAAATATTTTTTAAACTTTTTTTTCATTGGTTCTATCATTTGATTAAACATATTATTTTTATTTTGAAAATTTTTAAAATTCAAAGACATAAAATATAGTTCTTGAAGCACCGAATAACTAGTGGAATAATAAACTCCCGATAATTTTGTTGTTGAGTTTTTAAAAACCTCAAGAAACTCGGATAGACGTTGAAGATTCTCCCAACCCGCATCCGGAAATGGGTCGGCTTCACCATTATCCGAAAGACTATTATGAAAAGCTTTCAAAGTGCCCTTTTGTTTTAAAGCACATTCAAACATGTGACAAATCGAATTTCACCGAGTAGGTACATCCCAATTAGGACCTAAAAATCTTGAGTGTGTATCCTCACAAAGTTGTTTATAATCTTGATATCTTCTTCTACTTTTTTTAAAAACGTCATGTAACATAAATCGAAAAGATGTAATAAAGTTATTAACATATTGTCCGGATAGTCCGTCTTGCACTACTAAATTAATAATATGTGCAACACCACGAGTATGGAAAAAATCACCGTTTGCAATCGGAAGATATTTTAATTTTAATTTTTCAACCGCGGTTGTGTTGTTAGAGGCGTTATCAAATGCAATTGAAAAAAGTTTATTTTCTAATTTAAAAGTACTTATTACATTATCTAAAAAGTAAAACAAAAATTATCCGGTGTGTGGATGCGGAAAAAGATCAAATGCAATCGTACGTTTCATCAATTGCTATGAATTGGGATCCACCCAATGAGCGGTGACGCAAAGGTACGATTCGGGTAAACCGTGTGGAGCCGACCAAACGTCACTAGTTAAGTTTACACCGGTATTTAAATTTTCAAATAATACAATTAAATAATTTTTGCTTTTTTCCATAATTTTAAACAATAACGTCTAAGTGTAGTACGACTTACGTGAGTGTAACGAGGTTGAAGCGTCTCTCGAATTAAGTTGGTCAACCGAGAATTGTCGAAGTGACTAAAAGGCAAAGCTTCTTGAATCACGAACTTCGCCATTCGATCTCGAACCGTATTAACATCGTAATTAAAGATTCCACCGTCTCCACCCAATTGTGTTTGTTGCGAATCCGGATTACTTTTCAACGACTTACAAAACTTCTTGCTAATGTGTTTGTTTAAAGTCGTGTTAGAATCTTTAGCAAGCAAAGCTCCACAAAACTTGCAACGAGCCTTTACAGACCCGTCACTCAACTCAACCATATCCCAATTGCACCAAACATCCATGTTACGATTGTGTGCAAGAACACGAACGACGGTTGGAGCGTTGGACGAACCTTGACCAACGGAAGATTGTGAATGAGCCATATCAAGATTGAAGAGAGTGAAAGTGTAAAACGAGAGAGTGAACGTGTAAAGCGAGAGTAAACGAGAGTATTTTTTGCGTTTTTTGCGTATGTTTTTGCGTTTGAGACTTGGGTACTAAACCATATCAACCCACACCTATTTATACTAACTTATAAGCCTAAAAGTGACAAAAAAACGGTCACAAATCGATCCCAACGGCTATATAGCCGTTAAAAAACGGCCACTTTTAAAAAAAAAAAAAAAACGGTCAAAACCGGGTACAACCCGGGTTCAACCGGTTCCGGGTCGGGTCGGGTTCGGGTCGGGTTCTAAGAAATTCTAGAAAATCATACCCGGTTCCAACCCTACGGTTTTTTTTCGGGTCCAACCCGGGTATGCATATACCGGGTCGTACCCGTACCCGGTTCCGGGTCGGGTCCACCGGGTCGGGTCCGAACCCGGTTTTTATGCCCAAGTCTAATCCATAGGCCATAGCCAAAGGATATTATCATTATAGATTTCTACATATATCACATGTAATTTTCTTTTCTTCTAATATTTTGATAACATATTATTTTTAAACGTATGTAGCTTTATATGATATCTTATTGTTTGTTGGCTTACAATATGTTTTATCTATATACGTCTTGTTAACTTTATATATTTTACCTTAGAGTAAATTGTTATTTCCGTCCCTAGGTGAAAATTGCTACTTTCATCCAATAGTATGTTTTCTTGCATCTGGGTCCCTGTCGTTTACAAATCTTATCATATTCATCTAGTTCGTTAACTCCATCCAAAATTCTCCGTTAAATAAGAGGTATATTGGTTATTTTACATATATGTTTTCTTTTTCTTTTTTTAAACCTGATTTAATATATCCTTTTCAAATACATTGCTATTTTAGTCCATATGATTTGGGCATGCTTGCCAATTCAGTCAAAAAATAACCACCACACCACCACCCGTCACAAGAACCACCACCCCATATTAGAGCCACCAACACCATACCAACCGCCCACCACCATCACGTACACCGGATCGTCGATATCATGTAAACCCTAGAAATCGACAGTCAATATTGAACTTGTAACATACCGCTTCGAAAATGCATATCAAACCCCACTAATACCTCTACAATACTCGTTTTCAAGGGTTCCATCTGTGTTTTCGAATAGGTTTGTTACAAGTTCGAGATTGACGGTTGGTTTCTAGGGTCTACATGGTGGTGGTGATCTAGCGTGTGTGGTGATGGTGGAGATCTAGTGTGTGATGGTGGCGACGGTCTGGTGTGGTGTTGGTGGTTTTATGATAGGGTGGTGGGGATGGTTTGGTGGTTCTTGTGATGAGGTGGTGGTGGTGGTGTAGTGGTCCCATCACTGGTGGTGGTGATGTGGTGTTTTATGACGAGGTGGTGGGTTTTTTAGGACTGAATTGGTAAATACTCCCAAACCACAGGGACTAAAATACAATGTATTTAAAGGGGATATATCAAATCGGTTTAAAAAAAAAAAAGAAAAATAAAACATATATGTAAAATGACCTATATACCTCATTTAACGGAGAATGTTAGATGGAGTTAACGGACTGAATGAAAATGACAAGATTTGTAAATGACAGGGGCAAGAAAACAAATTATTGGATGAAAGTGACAATTTTCATCAAACCACACGAAAATGGCAATTTACTCCTTTACCTTATTATGATTGTTTATTGTTACTTATTGTGTGTTATACCTATTATGTTTCATGTTACATAACGCGAGTGTCATTGTTATTTCTAAACGTTTAAAGCCGAAGGTATCATTGGAAGCGACTTCTCTATCCTTCAGGATAATAGAGAAAAGGCATGCCCCCATCCTTATTCTCCTAAACCCTATATTGGACTATGCGTGGGATGTAATCGGTTTGTTTGTATTAATTTTAAACATATGTTATTTTTTCTTATAACTTTTACTCAAAACTAAGCTAAGTCAAATATAACTTATTTTTACTTTCTTTAATTAATTTTTGTGTTTATTAACTATCATTTTCACAACGAAGTAACCGATTGATGATTTCCGTAATATGCATAAGCGTCTTGATAAATGGTCCAATTATATGATAATTATATTGCAGTAAGTATGATTTCACTACTAGAAAATAAGCCTGATACAACCTTTTAGATGCGGCTTTTTTTATTTGAGTTGCATTTGAATCTGATGCAACTCTATTCAATATAAAAGTTGCAATAAAGATATAATGGAACTTTTTTGATAACAAGTTGCAAAATTTTATTATAATTGCAACCTTTTAATATTAGAAGTTGCCACTTTTAATAAAAACAGCAACCTTTTAATATAAAAGTTTTCACTTTTAATTAAAATTGCAACCTTTTATATAGATATATGTAACTTTTCTTAGAAATATTTCATTGGTAATAATCACTGTTATTTTTTAAAGTTTCATTGTTGTTAGTGAGAACCACTTAGTAACTTAGTATTATATATTATATTTTAAACATTCTTGTATGTATTATATATACCTTTTATGATATTAGAAAAAAACATTATTAAAATTTAATTTTTTATGTTTTTATACTTTTAACTAAATATTTACTATTACATTTATATATTTTTTGGTTTTAAACAATATTGTTGTATATATGTAGATATATATATATGTGTGTATATATATATATATGTATGTGTGTGTGTGTGTGTATATATGTATTACATATATTTTTCAAGCAATTATAATTTATACATACATATTAATTTATATAGTTTCACATGTTTTTTTTTTTATTATATACAAACTTATAATTTAATTAACTTGTATTGATCTTTACATATTGGTTTTTTTAAATATAATCATTTGTATACATACCACTTACTTGATAATTTTACAAAAATGTTTACTTTTTTTATATAAGGTATAAATTTACTTTTATATAATATACTAGCTTTAGTAAACCCGTGTATTACACGGGTTGAATAAATAAAATATTAAAAAAATAAAAATTAATAATTATAAAACAATATACTAAGACATAATGAATTTTTTTTTAAATTGGGTGTTTTAGGGGGTATTTGTTGACAAGAGGTGTTATTCTCGAGGGTATTTTACTTTAAGGGAACCCACTCATGGCAGGGGCGGGTTCTGTGGCACGGTCAAACGCTCGGGAGAGGGTTGTCACATCTTTACAGAACCCGCCCATGGCAGGGGTGGGTTCTCAGTGTCTGTGAATGCATGTGAGTGTGTGTGTCCGGTGTCAGTGTGTGTATGCAGTGTGTGCATGTGAATGCATGTGAATGTGAATGTGTGAGTGTGTGTGCCCGATGTGATTAACCAAGAACTCGCCCTTGTGAAGGGCGGGTTCTCAGACCCTTTTTTTCAGCCGCACGATCCACCTACCAAGCATACACATGACGATTATTTATATCACACAAATTTCATTTCAATCCATCTGCTTACTTACAAATTCTCTTTCTTTCGATATTTTTTTCAATCCTTACTATCTTTCAATATAATTTTCTCTGTAATTTCATACTCTATTTAAAAAAAATGAGCTGGAGAATTACATCAGGTCCACTAAATAACGATTTGTTATTTTTAAGTGGTCAACATAGAGCTGATTATTATTTTCTCGATCTAGAAAGCGACGAAGGAATTTTACGTGTTAGACGAGGTGATAAAGCTTTTTGGGATTATATTGATGAAGAACCTATCCCTGATAATATTATGAGGTATATACGGTTGGCTGGTTTTGCGGGTTGATCGAGTGTGGTTATCACAAACTTGACCGTGCTCTTATCTCGGCTTTGGTGGAAAGATGGAGACCGGAGACACACATTTCATTTACCGGTTGGAGAAACTACGATAACCCTTCAAGATGTACAAGTTTTATGGGGTTTGCCGATTGAAGGTGATGTTGTTTCTGGCACTGATTATGCTATGAATGCAACTGAAATTATAATGAGGTTTGAGTATTTAACCGGTTGTACACTCGCTACAAGTGCTGTAAGTGGTTATAAGTTAAACCTAAGATTTATTTTAGATGAAATAATAAAACCATTCCCAAATAATGCCACAGATTTTCAATGCATCCAACGAGCTAGATTAATTATATTTTTTATGATTGGTGCCACTTTATTTCCTGACACTTCTAGCAACTGGGTGCACATAAATTATTTAAGTCATATTGAAAATTTAAATAACTATGGTAGACTTAGTTGGGCAAGTGCAGTTTTAGCATCTTTGTATAGGCAATTATGTAAGGCAACGAGTGTCACTAATCGAGAGGTTGGTGGGCCTTTATTCTTGTTACAATTATGGGCATGGGAAAGATTCCCTTCTATGTATCCCCTAAAAACTCGATCGATTGATTTCAGATTACCATATGGTGCAAGGTATGTTAAAAAAACTTATAAATTAACTATTTTTTAGTAATGTTATATTTTTCTAATTAACCGGGCATATTTGAAAACTTTATTACAGATGGACGGGTGAACTTAGTTATGTAAACACCACTCCATACTGTTTGAGTGCCTATCGATCTCAGCTGCATTCATTAAGCGAAGCCACGGTATTAATATTAATCTAATATTATTTTGTATAAATTAACATTGTGAAAACATATTAATTCATATTTTTTATATCAGTTTAATTGGAGGCCTTATGATAATATCATCCACCGTCTACCTGATATCTGCACAAGTGGATATCAAAGCTGGAGAAGTGACATATACCTTATATGTTGGGAAATTGTTGAGCCTCACATATCAAGTAGGGTTTTAAGACAGTTTGGAATGTTTCAATCAATCCCTACAAGTGTGTTACTAACCCGGGAGCAACACACAAATCTACATTCGATTGCTCGTAGAGGTGCTAGAAATAAAAACTGGATACAACATCATAATATCTTTGTTCAAGCATGGGCGTCTCGATAATTCAGTTGTGAATGAGGAATACACTGATTCGCCAATTGCTTCTGAAGCATACATGAGGTGGTATTTAGAGCGTACTGTTGTGTATACAACAAACCCGGCTCATCAAGACACGAACCCTCATGGCTTCCAAAATGATGGACAAAGATTGAGAATGATGGTATTATTATTATTAATTTATTTGTTATAATGATTATTTAATTATTATTATTATCATTATTATTATTATTATATTAAAATTAAACTTTCATAATGTTATTTATAGATGGATGGGATGAGTCAGTTTTATCAAAGACTATGGGATGAATTGGGAAGGAATATGGCGAGCTGTTATATGGAATTTTCACATACAAACCATATAAGTTATCTACCAACGCATGTGACACAGAATGTTGATGATACTCAACTTCCTCCTGTCACACAACGTTTACGTAGAAGGGGTAGAGGACGAGGGCAGGTTGGTCGACAAGTTGTTGATGATAATGTGGAGCAACAGAATATGACTGAACAAAGGGTTTCCACAGAACAACAGTTCAACTCTCCCTTTTTAAGCCAAATGGGTAACCAAGATTTTTTTTTTACAGTGGTACCTCAACTTCTCAGTTTCCACAATTTAGTCAAATGGCTACCCAGAATTTTGAAGAAGGGGGCCCGTCAAATCCTTATCAAAGCCCTAATACAACTTATGAACAATCGTTTCATCATTCTTCCCCGATACCTTATTACCCTCAATTTCAAGAGATGGCTCATTCAGTTGACCGGTTTTTTAATGCCTCTCCTCCTTGCTCATTCGACTTAAATGATGAAGCAACAAATAATAATGATGACACTCGTTAGATGTTATTTCATTTATATTTTTAGAGATGTATTTTTACCTTTATAATTATGTAATTTTTTGAACTTTCATTTATAGAACGAAATTTTATCATAAAATAGAAACATAAAATACAATATTATTAGAATAAGCATCCAAAAACTAACAAGTAGTATAATAAAACTAACAAGTAAATCAGTAATACAACAAAGAAGGTCACTTGTGGGTTTTGCGTTTGACTATCTTTTCTGTGAACTATTCAGGGTGACTATATGTATAACGATACTCATAAAACTCTTTTGCCATATAGCGTCGATATTTTGCACACGTGTCTTTAAAATTTCCCTTCATACTTAAGGTTTTTCCTTGAACTAGCTTTTGCATTAACATACAAACAAAAACCCCTGAATTACCACCAAGGTCACCCCCGTCTTTGGGCAAATACTCCTCAGTAGTTGTGAAAGGCATGTCATCCCTTTTATCAGGATGAATAAACGGTCCAGTATAGTTTTTTTTCCAGTAACCAATCTGTTCCATCAAGCAGTAAAAATTACATGGAATAAAATCTAAAATAGGGAGAACTAACTCATGATATAGTTCACGATATAAGTTTTTTGACCAATACTGAAGGATCTCCATTGTATGCAAGTTGATTCGGATCAGTAACCAATCTTCTACTGCTTTTATAAGTATTGGAATATAAACATATTGCACTTCCCAAAATTGAGGGTATAACTCATCAGTTCCGTTGGCATATTTGATAGGCTTGACATCTTTCCACACACATAATTCATCCCGAAACTGAGGTGGTAAAATTGTTCAATTCAATCCCGATGGTCCAAATTTCGCAAGCTTTTCACGTCTCATCCGCATCATCCGTTTTACCCAACCTTCTATATGCTGTGATATAAAGTATTAACATCTAAGGAATATTATATAAAACTAATAAGATTTTTAACTGAAAAATATATAAGATTTTTACCAATGGAGAAAGACGACCATCGCTTTCATAGCCTAATAAAGCACCCCAAAAATCCTTCCCAAGCAAGTTACCACCAAATAGAACTGAAACACAATACGAAGCATCGCCGTTGTTGTAGAAGTCAATAGCATCTTTTGACCAGTTCTTAGATTCTTCTTCATCTGCAACTAAAAATGGTGTATGCACCGGGTTGTTTTCGGATGAAGATGATTCATGTTGCTTCTTAGGCCGCCTCAACCTTTGTAGAATTGAACTCGTCGATCGGAGTTCATGAACTGGTTCTTTACCGGGTCGGTGTGCCATTTTTATGGGTTATTTGGTGTTTTTTGGAAGGGAAATTGTGAAATGTGGTGTGCTAGTATGAGAATGGTGGTGCTATTTATAGGAGTTTTTTGGAATAAAATAATTATTTTTTGGAATAAAATAATTAGCTTTATTAAACAACAAAATTAAATTAAAACAATAATAACCAGTAAACATCAAATAAAATTAATATACAACAATCTTCTCATGAATATGAGTTTGGATAAGTGTTCATGTTATGGTCTGTTTGTCTACATATTGAGCATCTATGTATAACTGGTGCATCTGGATGATGAGCATCCATCTCGTTGTGTATCCTTCTCGTGCGTCTCCTACCTCTTGACGTAGTGATTTTTGATGGATCGCCTTTTATCCTCCAACCCGGGTTGGTCCAATAATCAGGGTGATGAAGCGGGTAAAAATGATCGTTGTACTGTTCTTGATAAACAACAGTACTATAGACCTGATGAACAATGTTATGAGGTGATTCACCTATATGGCGGTAAACTGCAATTGCATGTGAGCACGGGAATCTTTGCATCTGCCATTTACCACACGTGCAACTTCTGTTTTTATATTCTATGGTATAATCATTTCCACCGGCTTCATTTGTTTGGATCTTTGACAGAACTCTATATCTCGCCTCTCTGTAATCAAACTCTGTTATGATATGTTCTTGCGAGTTAATATCACGTGCATTGAACAAACGCCATATGCGAGGGGGTAACGCTGTGTTACAATTGGCTGCGATGTCAGTATGCTTTCTGAACTGTTCGACTGTTTTCTCGAACGTACAATTAATAATAGCTTTTATTGGAATAAGCCTGACACCTCGTAACGTATTGTTGAAGCTTTCTGAAATGTTCGTCGTCAGGTTACCCCACCTACGATGATTTTTGTCGTGTAGAAGCGTCCATTTACTCTCTTTAATAGTTTTTAAATATTCCCACGCTTCTGGATTGATGTTTGTCATTTGACTTACACAATAGTTATACTTTCTTTGTTGGGTGGTGCTTCCGATAGACCAACATATCCTTTTTAAGCTAGAAACCTTAAACTTTTGCATGAGGTTACTTCGAACATGTCGGAGACAAAATCGATGCACAGCATTATTTTTCCACTCTTCAAGAGTATTCATTGCACGAATAATTCCTTTGTGCCTATCGGAAATAACACACAACTTTTTTCCCGAACCAATAGAATTATGGTGAACTGCAATGTGTGACCAAAATTGCTCAAAAACCAACTCCAACTTTCCACCGTCTCTTCATTTACAATTGCATAAGCTACCGGCATTACGTAGTTGTTTGCATTTTTTGCAACTGCAATTAACATTTTACCACGGTAGGAACCTTTCAAAAAAGTGCCGTCAACATATATCATCGGCTGACAATAACTGAATGCTTTAATTATTGGACCGAATGCCCAAAACACATATTCGAATGTATAATAAGCAGATGTACCGGTCGGATGATGTAACCATTCCACGATAACATGGTTTTTCTCTTGTAATGCGTTGATGTATGTAGGTAACTGCTCAAAATTACTCTCCCAGCTACCGTAAATACTCTTAATAGCAGCTTTTCTAGCTCGCCAGGCTTTATTATATGAAACATCAACATTCAACGTGTCTTTTAAATGTGCTTGAATTTGCTTGATAGGAAAAGCAATATCCAGACGAATAAAATGGATGATGCGGGTAACAATATCTCTGCATTTGAAACTTCTATTGTTGTTACCAATAACAGTACCAAAGCAGTTGTATGCATTCACCCATCTTGAAATTCTCCACATGTGATGATCGTGTTTCTTGGATGCATACACATACCAGGTACATGGAGGACCATTACCAAGATTATTATTGTAATTAGGGCTAGTACTGTAACATTTTGCTCTCCATCTTGTACGTTTACTTTCAACTACTACATCCTCTCTGTTACGTGCAAGATTCCATAACCGCACTACATGCATTACTTCATCTTTCGATTTAAAGTACATCCCAACACGGATTTCTTTTGACTCTTCATTCCATATATCCATATGGTCTTCATCGTCAAAATCAGCGCTTCATAATCTCTTAACTCTTGAGGATCTTCAGAATAGTTTGTCACCCCGTAAGATCCTGGATTAACATTAGAATTATAATAGTCTGAAACTCCATAGCTGTTGTTGTCATCATCACTAGAATCTTCTTGTGACAGGATGAGTTCAGTATCTTCACTACTGTCTGAAATACCATCATCTGACTTATCAAAACCTCCGTTATCATCGTCGACTTGATGATGAGAAATGGTTAACGGACCGGCTTGATAATCATGTGATCTTACATTGCCTTGATGATGAGAATTGCTTGACGGACCGGGTGCTTCTGATACAGAGAAACCGCCAAGATGATCCAAATAATTGGATTGTTGAACAGACATCTTCGGCTCAATGATAACGTAAACATTTCCTTGGAAATTTTCAACATTTTCTCCCAAATAATACAAGACTTCTAGACTCGAGTCATTAAAAATTTCAGAGCTTTGAGAGAAACCACCGTATGAGTAATATAATTTCAATTTCAAATTATAATACTCTTTTTGAACCTGAATATGATTATAGATTAAATCAACAAATTTTTCATACAACACTCTATTACGAAGAATAATTGTTGAACTTCTAGTAGAATTATCACACATGATATTTCCATTTTCGAATAAAATATCACCACCCCAAAATAATTGTAAAAAATAAGGTCGAGACATGTTGGGTTTGAATACAGAAAAGTTACGTGTTGAATGTATAAAAAATAAAATTCGATACTTTTTGAATTGTGTTGAATGTATCAAAAATAAGATTCAATACTTTATATATAAAATTTTTGGATGGAAAGGTTAAGTGGTTAGGTTAAATATGTGGATGGGATTTAGGTTGAGGAGAACCCGCCCTTGGCAAGGACGCGTTCTGTCCCCGATGTGAAAGGTAGATTAAATTTGTGGTGGAAAAAAAGAGGAGGAGAACCCGCCCTTGGCAAGGGCGAGTTCTTCTCGATGTGACATGCCTACGCCTGAAACACACACATTGAAAACACACACGCCTGAAACAAACACACTGAAAACACACACGGCAACATACACTGAGAACCCGCCCATGGCAGGGGCGGGTTCTGTAAAGATGTGACAACCCTCCTGAGCGTTTTGACCGTGCCACAGAACCCGCCCCTGCCATGGGCAGGTTCCCCTAAAGTGAAATACCCCCGAGAATAACACCTCTTGTCAACGAATACCCCCTAAAACACCCAATTTTAAAAAAAAATTCAAGACATAATATGATTGCAATTACGTACGGGTAATAACTATAAGTAATAAAACAATAATATAAACTTTGGAATTTTTTTTTGTTTTTTAAAGATAAATTAAATATTTTGTTTCAAAATAACGTTTTAGAAAATTTTCATTTTTAAATATTTCCTTACTATATGTCATATCCCGGCGGAAGCGTGTAGTACACGATGTGACTTTTTGGATAAGAACGCATTGATCACAGAAACGTCAATGAAACAAATAATCTAACAAACATAACTAACATATTTATATTAGATTATCAGGGTTACATACTAAAGATTACAACAAAATTTGTCAATTATATGACATTTATATAACGAGTGTAACCCTATTACACATAGATTTTATCATCTTCATCTTCAATAATAATGGATGTGAGCATCCACCGATAGACTGAGATCAAACGGATTGATTGTTATTTTTACACATATTTTTCCAATGACCTCATACCAGCCATTGAGCATATCGAATGATAGCAAAACACTGTTAGTCATTTTTCAAATACCTGAAAAAGCATACTAAAACTGTCAACATGATGTTGGTGAGAACATAGGTTTAATAACTCAAAACACATAATTTGATGCAATTTAAAATAAGAGTGCAACCAAACCTATAGAATGCCAAGTGATTATACAACTGTTACAAATAATCACAAATAAAATCAGATAACATAGCATCACAACACTCATTTCTGTTGGGTGCAGGAAAATAACTTTCCTAAGTAGCGCTACCAACATTATCAGACGGTTCTTCATTCGAACTAATGGTTGCGGGTTGGCAAAAGTTTTGACAATGTAACACAAAATATCTTATTAAAATTTGCATCAAACAAAACATAATAAGTATATTTTTTCCCCCAAAAATAAATAATGTAAAAATGATGCTATGTCACTCACCTTTAATTCCAGTAAAATCTTATAAAAATTAATTTATAGTTAGAAATAGATAAATTTATTTCTTTAAAATTTTAGCACTTCAAATTGTAACAAGTTTGATATTAAATAATCAGTTTCTAACATTCACCAAAAATCAGTTTTCACTTTCTAAATAATTTCTAAAAATCCTTTATTAAAATTCTACAAAAATATAGCAGTTTAAGCTACGAGTTTCTAAATATCATGAGATTTTTACAGAAGCTTTCAAATACTCTATAAAGTTTACCATAAAATTCTCAGAATTTTCCAAACTGTATAACTATTTATTCTGATTTTCTATAAGCTATAGATTCAAAAATACATATCTCTCTTATTTTAACGAATTAAATTATGAAATTTATTCTAAAATTACATCTCAACATAGGGGTTATTATAAAAATATTCCCAGATTTTTATCACCTTTAAATAATTTATTAAGCATTTTTCCCTTATTGTAGTGAATAAATCACATAAATTCATATACAAAGTATTAAATTCACAAAATTTCTAGATCATTATAATTAATATTTTCTGATTAATTTATTATTTTTATTCCCATAATCACATTCGTTTAGTATTTTTACGTATTTTACTCAATATTTCAAAAGTTAATCTTTGTTTATAAATCTCAAAAATCCTTTTTGTCACAAGCCTTCTGAAATTTTCAGTATTTAACATTTCATTACTGTGTTTTGATGGAAATTAAGAATTTTCAAGGAGTTTTGAGATTAGTCTTGATGCTTAGTTACATCAAAACTAGTTACATATGTGTTTGTATCACATGTGTAACCTATTGATCTTAAGATACATTAAAGAGATTTAGAACCTTGTGAACGATGAGGAATGAGGCTGATGATGATCAAAGATGGCCGAGAGTCTCTTGAATCCACATCTTGAGGAGATGTTCTTGTTCTTGGAGTATCAAACACAAGTGATGAAGCTTAATAAATGTTGGAATCACAAGAGAGTAGAGAGTTACTAGTGGTAGCTGAGAGTGAGTGTTTGAGGTGAAATGGATGTGGAATACAAAGTTGGTGCTGGTGCTATTCAGAAGATAAAAAAGGACAGAAGGTTTGGAAATGTTTTGGTGGTGTTTAACCGGGTGGTGACACCTAATCCTATGGCAATGATAACTAATAGATGTGGTGTCAATCTAAGAAGCTTGCTTAGTGTCATTTGAAATGATGATTCCCTTTCACTCGGCCGAAGATGTATGAATTGGTGAGATTGCCACATATCAAGTAATGATGAGAAAGTTTAGGTGGCATTGTTAGGGTGACGCTTAGTGTCATCTAAGCATGATGATCATGCATGAAATAGGTTGGGTAGCTTCTTGTTCCTAGTTCAACGAAGAGTTAGTCATCAATCTTGCAATGATGGCTATTGAAGTAGTGGATTATGTGGCATAAAAATAGGTTTGATTGATGTCTTAACTAAGTGATGATATACTAAGTTCATCATGAGTTTGTGTGAGTTGGTATCCTTTAAGCTTAGGTGTCAACCCATGGATTATGCTTAGTATTATTAGTTGATAATGGTGTACAAAAGTCAGCTGGAGTTCTACCACATATCCGAGGGTTTGAGAAGTTTAGTGGAGCTTTTCTTTAATGAATTTAATCAAGGTGATGACACCAAATCATCTTGCATTAAGTGAGGTGTCAAGATGTGAAACAATCTTAGTGTTAACTAATCTTTTTATGATTGAGTTTAAAAGGACTTTATGATGTATTAATTTAGATGTTTGGGATTCATGTAATGTGATTAAAAGATTATGTAATTCTTGATGTACTTATGTTACCATACATAACTTGTAACTAGTCATGTAGTCACAAAACATAACTTATAGATATTAATAAGATGGTTGTATATTCAGGTAAGTTATGTACGTACACCTAACACATATTAATGAATATGAATTTAAGCTCAGATCACATAAGAATTAAAAAGATATTATTTTCAAATATTCACAGAATCTTATCAAGATCTCTAACCTTAAATTTCAGGGTTGTCACACTATAACTCCCTGTTTTAATTATTTTTGTTTTATAAAAAATTTACTATAAAAAACTAATTTTAAAATATTACGTAAAACTAGTTTGATTTTTTAGAAAATTTCTTTTTATAAAACTATTTCTATAGAAATAAAATTAATAAAAAGATCTATGTCTTAATTTAATAAAAAACTAATTATAATATAAAAATAAATAAATAATATTATTAGTAATTAGTGTACTTATTTAATAGGATAGAGAAGCGGAAAAAGTTTGATTACAATATGATTTTTTAACTTTCTTATTAGAACTCCCAATTTTAATTTGCTTATAAAAATTTTACTTTTCAAAACATTAACTTTAAAATATTTTTTTTAAAAAAAGTTTGATGTTTGTGAAAAAATCCTTTTTATAAAATTTTGTTTCTTTAGAAATAACATTAATGAAAAACTCTTTCTTAATTTAATAATAAAATGTTTTAATCTAAAAATAAATTAAATATATTATTAGTAATTAATGTGATTATTTAATAAGAGAGAGGCGGAAAAAAATTGGTGAGAATGAATGTGGTGGTGACACGTGTCACTTTTAGTTATACTTTTATTTTATTAGAGTAGAAATATTTATTCAACTAACGTTTCTTTTACTAACTATTAAAATTAAATTTTTATTTACCTTCATTCAGAATCAATTTCCCTCCAAATTTACTTAAATTTGACAAAATCTCAAACACAATTAATCCCTCTTCCCCCTAAAATCTGGTTCTAACTCCTTCACAAGTCACAACCCTAATTATCTACTTTTTAATCAAAATCCTAGAATCCTCCTACAATGAGGTACGCCGGCGATGCCTCCGCCCTCAAAATCCATGGTGAGCAGAAGTTCCATAGGGCTCCAACACTCGATTTCAGGTACTTTTCCAAAAACCAAGTTAATTACTTTGTTGTTCTTGATACGTGTCTATTTCAGAACGTTCTTACGTTTTCCGCTATGGATTTCGATTGTTTTCTTCACCTATTGGAAACAATATAATAATTTTAAGCAACTACATCTAATATGGTCTGATTAGCTCTTGATTATTCTACATTATGATTCATTTGTATAAATGCTCTGACACTTGTTGGTTCATGATTTGAATTTTGGTTTAGCAACTCATTTGGACAAAAAACTTGCTTTTTCGTTTGTGTTTCTCGGAAGTGAACATTTTGAACTTGTTTATAAATAGAATTATTTAGCCACTCAAGGTATTACTGCTATGATAGCATGTATTGTACAAATTTGGTTTAATATTCTTATCATATTTCATTCCTTGATTTTTTTTACTTGATGTATGTAGGACCTAAAGTTTCATTTCTTGTAGAAAAACATTTTTTGATGAATCCTAACAATCAATTTTGGTAGTGTTGTTGATTGGATTGTCTCATGTGATATTTTTATTTTGATATTACTTAGATATGCAAGGTAAAATATTTAAATTATTAGATGTCATTGTTCTACCCCCTATTTTTGGATAATCTGTTTAGGCCAACTTAGTTTACTTCTTCTAATGAAATGTTATAGCCAAACTGTCTATGCACACCATTGGTTTGATAAACAAAACTTATGAGAGTTTGTGTCTCCTATTAATTGATGTAAACATCATATTTAGTTATTCAAAGAATGATGATGAAAAGGTGCAGGTAAGCATACAAATAAGTATGTTTCTATCAGTGCTTAATAGACATGTATGGGTTATTAATTATCAGATATCAATGTTAACATTTGCTATATATCACACTAGAGTTATGGAGAACTTAGCTGCTAAAGATGGATATGGATCGAAGCTATGGTGGCTTGCAGGTTAGTGTATTTTTATTTATGTAATGATCAAAATAAGAACCAATTGTCATATTTAGCTATCAAATGAAATCAAAGTCGCTTGAAATAAAATACCATTGCTTATCACCAAGTATATGTTTTCTACCAAGGATCTAATCGCTACTGATGTCAGTTCAAAGAGCTTTAGGTGAGTTGAACCTGATGGGTGCGTGTGTATTAATACTTAATTATTACTGTTACGTGATATTTTTTTGCTTTAAAGCGGAGTTGGAGGTAAATAGTAATAGTATGTGTTCAAGAGTGATATGTTGAGTTTACCGAGTTTTACTATTGAATCATGTGGTTATTGTCAGGGTTAGTTTGATAGTCTTATTTATCTTAATAGTTGGTTTATATGCACATCAAACACATCCTTGGTCTTATTTTTTTACTTTATAACAAGCTAACTTCACTACATGAAAGTTCAAATAATACTATCATTTGGATATCAATATAAAACTGTTAATTGACTTTAAGATGAAAATAATGAAATAGCAGATTCCATTAGTGACAATTTTAAATTAAACCTAGCATAATAAGTCACAAAATTAAATTATTTTTTAAAGCAATATTGTTCTAAATGATTGTAGGCATTTAATTAGTTGTGAATGACCCTTATTTCATTCTTAATTCAGAAACTTATGAAGTTAAAAAAAATAGGTATAATTATTTGTTGTTTTATATCCAAGTCGACTTTATGCTCCTCAATACGTGTCAATGATCACTTCTTTTAATATACGCATTATCATTTTTGGGTGTAATGAAGGGTAATGTATGATGCTAAGACTAGATGATTTAACTACTAAATATTGTTTTCTGCCACATTAATATTACTTTATTCGGGTAACATGTATGCAAGTTCATTAGTCCTCAAAATAATGGGTATAAAACTAAAGTACGAAATTTGAATTTTATTGCAGTTGTAGCGTAGCCTATGCTTGGGTGGAGTAAGCTATGCCAATACATGGTGGCTACTCATTAAATGGGTTGTCTTAAGTTCTAAGTTATGCCGACTCTTCTTTTATTATGAGATGTACCATATGATTATAAGTTATGCCAATCCTTCCTTTTGTTTTAGTACGTCGAATGTTATTTTTAAGGATTGTTTCAGGGTGATATTTTGCCATGTGTTTTTATGTTTTTCCAACATTGGTCGGTTACTTGGGTGAAGGTTTTATGTTTCTATCCACAAGATTTAGAGTCCTCCCTTAGTTTTCCCTGATGATTTTCTTTTGTGATGAGTAATGTATGTAAAGTACAGGTATATGACGGTGGAGGTGATCAAGTTTGGGAGCAAATTAACGAAGCTCAAGTTTACAAAACTTTTATGGTCAATAGTGTGTAGTTTTGGCAACCATTCAACATGATTTGGGATACCTGATATGGATCTTTATTACTAAAGAGACTCGAGTTGGTTTGATAGGGTTTATTTGTATTGTGTCATGAGTTTTGTAAAAGTTATTTAGATAAGTCGTTTGAGAAATTTTAAATTGGGGCATAAGTAAACTTATTAAATTATTAGTTAATGTAAAAGTACATCATGTTATTATTGTTTTGGTGTAATTACGATTGAAATATTGAATGCATATTTATCAGTAGCAACTGAATTTATGTTACAACGTTGTATTTAGGTGTAAAAATGTTGCATTTGTCGTAATTACAATCGTAAAAATGTTGCGTTTAGTATTAAAAAGGGTGGCATTAAGTTTAAAGAAAGGTCGCATTTTTCAGTTAAGTTATAATAAAAGTTGCATTCAAGCATTAAAAAAATTGCATTCTAAAGTAAAAAAATTGCATTAGATTGTAAAAAGAGTTGCATATATAAAGGTTGCATTTGAGTAGGATATGCAACACTCGCAAAAAAAGTTGCATTAGGCATCGAAAAGGTTGTATTAATTCTAATACAACTGCTTCTAATGCAGCCCTTGATAAAAGGTTGCATTAGACCTAATGCAATCTTTTCAAGGCCTAATGTAACATTTTACTGGAGTTGCATTAGCTTCGTAGTGTTTATTGGTAAAAGTATATAAAGCAAAAGTTAATAGGATATGATAAATGAAGTTCTGAACTTGCTTAATTAGTTTATTATAACCAGTATGAATAGAAAGTCTATTCCTATTTTAATTGGTTTTTTGTCTTCAATGAGTTCAAGCGTATCAAATCTTTTGTATGGTTGTACTTTCTTTGAACATACAAAAGGCGTGACCGTGACAACATCATCGTTAACATGTTGTTTACTGACAGTTATATATTCTCATATGATAATTGTGTTTTTCCATAAAATAAACAATTAGTATAAACTAAAATATAAACCCAAATATAAATCACACGATATAGAAAAACATATTTACAAAACAATCAATTATTCATGCTCTTTATATAACAAAAAAAGGAAATCATAACATAGAAAAAAAAATGGTGCTAATCGCTGTGCATAATATTCGTTTTATTTTTCACTGAAACTGAAAATAAATATTCGATATAACCCGTTGATTTCATGCTAATATCAATGAAATTACCATAGATGTTGCACTTTCTATGTTATCTTTTTTCTATATTTATATATAGACATACTAGTTTTAGTTACCCATGTATTACACTTAAGGGGGAGAGTTAACTATTAAATAAAACAAAAACATAAATAAAACTAAGAACGTTATATATTAAATAACACATAACAACTTTCGATTATAAGGTCACAAATGAGCAAAAACCTTCTTGTAAACAACATTTGTAGTAACATTAATAGGTTTGCCATCATTATCTAAAGCTAAGAGTTTTAATTCATCTCTACTCTTGACTTGTGACAAGACGACATAAAGCTGACCATGCGTAAAAACATGTTTTTTTAAGTACAAACCAACTCTTGACAGATATTGACCTTGACTCTTGTTTGTTGTTATAGCGAAATATACAACCAGAAGAAATTGTATTCTTTTAAAATTGAAAGAAATCCTTTTGTAAGAAGATGTTAAACTCAATCTTGGAATGAATGTATGGGTGCCAACATTGCTACCAGATATAATCCCAGCTTCTATAACATGATTACAGAGTAATATAACCTTAAATCTAGTTCCATTACATAAACCATTTTTTTATCAGTGTTTTTCTGAAGCATGATGGGAACACCAACCTTTAATAGTAAAAAGTAGTTTGGTAATCCAGAAACCTTTATTCCGTTTAGAAAATCCGAAGAGCATAAATTCTAATCGAATGTATCGTTAATATACTCTTCTTAGCTTATAGAATCGGAACTGAGGTACTCTTTTTCGTTACTGGAAACAACAAAAGTAAATGATCATTGATTTCTTGAACAACTTCATTTTTTGAAGCAATAATCGTCCTCTCTTGAAAGAAAGTTGGGTTTTCAGAATTATTAATGATAGAAAGACATACAAACTCGATTAAATCCGAGACGGGATCGATCGAATTAGTAATAAAAAGATCGTGTGGTATATCTATCATAGCCTCCCCGTCATTCGATCAGCCGAGGTCACCTTCACCTAATTTTAATAGCAAATTTGTAAAGTTGTTTGTTTCTTCGATATTGCATCGGTCGACACCAACAGTTAATCTCATGGTTTTTGTGAGGGTATGTATCTTGCACTTTTGTCAAATATATGAAGAACTTAATGATATATTTACAATATCTTGTCTACTACCATTCACAACTCAAATTTCTGAGAATTTGATAAAAAAATACTCAAATTTCTTCTACTTGTCAACAATCACAAACACCGACTAAAACCAACGAAATTTACATAAATTAACTAAAGTCAAGGCAATTGGAAATAAAAACCCTATACATTACAGGTTAAAGGGATATTACAATATAGACAGATCATAAAAGTGATACAAAATTGTAAAAAGATTGAAAATCGATACTTTTGAAAAAGTGATCGAGTATGAGATAATTTTGAACAAGTCGTTGACGAGTCAAATCATGAGCTAGATATTGGATGGGTATGAGGATATTAGTATGTAGAGATTGAGATTTGAATAATATACGCCGAAAAGTTATGAGCAATAATGAGATCAATTTCAGATTGTTTTGACCCTTTAGTTCGATATAAGGATATAGTATTGAATCGGGTCGGATCAGGCTATGAATGTTCATAATATCTCTGATTAGTTGTTGATTATTATTTATTTAATACTAATTTTAGTAAACCCATGTATTACACGGGTTTGAAAAATAAAATATTAAATATCATAAATATTTATGAAGTATAAAATGATATTCTAAAATAAGATATAATTAAAATTATGTATGAGTAATAATTATAAGTAATAAAATAATGATATCAATTTTTAAACTTTCTTTCCCAAAAATTAAACATTTTTTAAAACAAACCGTATCAAAAATGTCATTTTTATAAATTTCTTACTATAACTCCTAATTTTAATTATTTGAGTTTATAATAAAATTTACTTTTTAGAAACATCAATTTTAAAATATTTCATTTTTTAATAAAAGTTTAATGTTTTAGGGAAAATTCTTATTTTATAAAAATATGTTTATAGAAATAACATTAATTTTTAAAACAAACCATATTAAAAATGTAATTTTTATAAATTACTTATTATAACTTTTAATTTTAATTATTTGTAGATTATAATAAAATTTACTTTTTAGAAACATCAATATTTAAATATTTCATTTAAAAAAAAGTGTGATGTTTTAGGAAAAACTATTATTTTATACAAAATTTGTTTCTAAAAATTTTAAACAAGGGTTGCAATCCTTGAAATATATATTCAAATTCTATTGGTTCGTCGTTGATTATCATTGAGTCATTCATAATCTGGGCAAATTGTATCAGAGCCAAATGGCTTGTTTGATCAAGAATCATTCCTAGTTTGTTCATTATGTTTGCCGAACACCATCATCAAATTTATGTTCTCAAGTCCGAGGTACATAAGAAGGCGTTGGGGCAGTTCGACGTCATGAAATAAAAACAAAAAAATTAAGTTTTTGTTGTCTATTCTTTAGAAAGGAACCGAGCGATAGAGGGTTGTTCTAGACAAAAAGGGTTGTGGGCTGTTGTTTATTATTGCAATCAAAAAGAGAAAATGAACGGGCAATTCGTGTTGTTTGATTTTTACCAATCGAAGAAAAAATGTCAGACTCGAGTGTTGTTCATAAGTAGCATCACAATATCGTAGATATCAATTGACAAAGTAAGGGACTTTGTTTGCTTGATGGGTTGATATTGTTTATAAAGTCAGAATCACTAATGAAAGATTCACACCTTCCAGGTTTACAATTCTAAGTAAAGTTAGAAGTTTACTTTGAATGTTTATACCTATACACGATTTAGAATTTAGAACTTTGATTATTTCCTAACAAAAGTTAGATTAGAACTTTGAAATCGACATTTGGTTTTTGTAAGAAAACTAAGAAAGCATGAATAAGACGTCATACGAACCAAAAATATATAGTAGTGGTTGTCATGGTCAGACACCGAAGTGTGTTTGAGTTGCTCGTTTACTTGCATTTTAATCTTACTTCTTTTTAGAATCAAACTGTAGCCTGAGGTGGTTGTTCATTTATGTTTGCCTTCCGATTTCGTCAATTGTAGTGCATGGTGTAGGCAGGGTTTAATCTAGTCCTTAGGATCAGAGAGAGGGATAGAACAATAACTTCTGTAATTAAAGGTGATAGCCGCTAGGTCAAGAATTCTAGCAGGAGCGACAAACGATTCTCTGACTTGAGCGACAACTATCGCTAGGGTTTTTGAACCCGCTCTGATGAATTCCAAGTCCTAGAATTTATAAACACAAAATATTTAGATGAAATCAAAATTTATTATAATCTACGAAAATAATTCAAAGCCTCAACTACAATAAACTATCACACATGACCCTAAGTTTGGCTATGTATTTGTAGTTGAAACTTAACTTGGTCAACAAGAAAAGAATAAAAAAATACTAGGTAGCCCCCCTTAGACTTTAACCGACTTGTTAAAACTCCATAGGTCAACCTGCCTCTTACATGTCTTTAATAGATATAGGCAGACACTTACGTGATTTTTAGTCGTCTTGTTTTTCCTATTTTTTTGATGTCACGTCAGCTAACATCAATAGTTTTTTTGATTTTTTTTATTCTGTTTATTTTACTGGTAGTCGTTTTCTATTTTTCTTATTTGTCTCAAATAACCATATGTATAACTACTAATGCATAATATACAATTTGGATAAAAAAATCCCATTTTCCTTATGAATTGGTGAGTGTTTACTGATTTTTACCCAAAATTTTCCTAGGAAATTAGGGAAATGGTGTTCGCAATAATGGACCTCATTCGATGGTTTGAGCTCCCTCTTAACAAATGCTCTTTAACATGTTATATTTACTAAATATATGATGTTTATAAGTTATTGGGTGCCTTAAACTCAATTTTTAAAAGTTGGATATTGGGGGTCAAAAAGTCACTTAAAAGCTTCTAACTTTGGAAAGGCATTGGAATGGAGTTTATCAATGATGATTAATCACTCCTAATCAATTATAAAATTAGAAGCAAGCTCACGTTGCAGATTTCACAATTAATTTCATAAACCCTAATCCTCTCCTACGTTGGTATCAAAACACACATATAAAAACTCTCTGTTTTATGAAGTGAAAAACCTAGTTTACATGCAATTGAAGAAATGTTTAGTTGTTTACACTTTTGACCTTACCGGTTTATGACATATTGGTCTAACACTTGTTGAGATTCAAACCCAATTTAGATCAAAACAATATAAATTATTTTTTCTTACCATTTTTCTAGAATAAATTATTCTCAAAACAATATATTAAAAACTAGGATGTTATAGTTGATTCCAAGAACAAATTTGATAAAAAAAGATTTAACAAACAAACCAACTCATGATCCATTAATCGCACTGTTTTCATCTAATGAATGTTACTTTGTTAATAACCAACAAAAAAGAACTATTAACTCATGATTGTTTAGAATTTAGATTTCGAACATCCAATCTGAGATCGAGTGTCTTTATTAATTCATGGTCACCTATTTTTTATTTTAAACATAAGTAGGAAACGAAAGAAAACAAAATTGTAAAACCCCAATCCCATAAAAGTCTCAATGAGTTGTGTGCTTTTGGTATTATTACATTGTATAACTATGTATTAAATATTAAAAGGTTTTGGTCCAATAGTATCAAGGTGTGTAGCTGATATTAGTAGAATCGAACACCACCAGTCCAAACGCAACGTGCAAAATTAGGATAGATATATGGTTCGCTTTGGATACGTATTCACCACCAAAAACGAACGATATAGAGGGATGCGATGTCCAACCAAAGATACAGATAATTAAGCAATTTTGCCTTAGATCACTGCTCAATTTGCCAAGATTGAACTTGCAAAAACAAATTAATTCAACTGTCACACTTAAAAGATAAACTAACAAATTTCATTTTTAAAACATGAACTCTTTGTCTCATATTATTCATTCACTCAAGTCACACATAGAGAGTTGACAAAGATCCATGATCCCACGTAGAATAATCGATATCTAACTCTATGAAATAAAAAAAGAGTAAGTTTTAAGTTCGTTCCTGTGTTTTATTTAAATCTTGGATTTAATCTCTAATCTTTAAAACTTGTAGTATAGTCCTTAATTTTTAATCTCTCTTTCATTTTTAGTCTAATACCCTGAGTTTTGTTAAATTCACAAAAGATGAATTTCTGTTTTTCATTTTTAAAACATTTTATTTATTAGGGTTATTAATCTCCCATTTTCCGATTGTTGTCCTGTTATTGGTTTTATTATGTTTTTGTCGTCAGGCCTCGAGCTTTTGTCACTAGTTGGAGTCGCAAGCACTCCGGCCACCACTACCCAACACCAAGTCGATGATTTGTTAAATCTTTGTCTAGGTAAAAGTGACGAACTTTAGTTCTCTTTGTAAAGCAATGGGTTTCTACTCTCTACATAATGAAAATGAATTCCAGGTATGAGTGTTAACAATGATATTAAAAGACCTAATTATTTAGGATGGAAGACAAACATGCTATCTCATAATAAAATGATTCAGCTTCCATTTTAAAAACAAAGTAGGCTTAGTTTAGTTGTTAATCCTTCGTCATCGAAGCACAATTTCGTAGGTTCTAAACCTTTTCATGGCATATCTTGGTTAATTTTTTCTTTAGAATTCTTGATAAAAAAAAAAGAGAGGTGAATAAACCTTAATAAACAAATTTTTAAAAACGAGAAGACAAAAATATCTCAGAATTTGACTAAAGTTAGGGTGTTGGATTAAAAATTACGAAAGGAATTGAAGATTGCGGACCATATATGCAAGTATTAAAAATTAGGGACCGGATCTTAGATTATGTAAAACCCCAAGGGCCGAACGTAAAATTCATTACCAGATAAAAAACGTAAGTTAAACAACTAGGGAATTGAATCAACTTAACATCTCGTGGGTCATGCCTAGGACTTAAGAGATAAACATGCATGAATTAAAATAAACGAAGTTGAAAATAAAATAAACAAAACACGGGTCACCATCATTAAAACATCATGAACGAGTCACTGAACATGCATAACCCGACATACAACAGAAACATAGTGTCTCCTCTCATGAGGCTTAGGGTTTAAGTCACATCGAAAACAAGCGGTATAGATTTAGTAGTAATTTTAAAGTGTGCAAATTCGTTTAAAAAAAAAATACTTACTAGACTTGAGTTATTTTTAACTTTATTTTAAAACTATAACAAAGTATCTAATTAGGCATATTCCCCTCCTGGTTTAGTTGGTAGGACTATTTGTATATTCACAAGAAACCTCGTAATAAAGTAATTGATTACAGATCATCTTCCTAAATCAATTATTAATTATTGTTTACAGGGATGATATTTTAATAAAACCATAGGACTTTTTAATAAAAGTCGCCTTAATATCATTAAACTAATTTAAAACGTTGAACAATGATCTGTTACTTCTAAGTTTGACTAGGATTTAAAGGGGTAATAAACATGGATAACTTCAGTACTAATTAAGACATAAATTTTTATGAAAAACTATCAATACATGATGTGGTAACATTACTAAATCTTAAAAAACATAGGTTGGTAGTGAATTTGATTGGATCACACGCCTTTCGTTTTACTATATATTTACTTTGTTTTGTTTGACTAACAGAAATAAGCCTCGGTTCGACTCTCTCTGCAACCAACTTTTTGAAGCAGCTGGGTTTTTTTTCTTTACAAAGACACTACTCCACTACACGTTTGGTTAATTCATTTATTCACATGAATTCCATGACGTGGATTAAATAAAGATAGAATTATGGTTTGGGTTTTCGAAGAAGAGTGCAAATTTTAAAATATATTTACTTACCCTCAAAAATCAAGGTCGGTTGTTCTGTAATTTTTTTTTAATTTTTTTACGGGTTAAATAGGTTTTTCTTTTTGGGTGATATGTTCAGAGTCGGAGCTAAAGGAGTTGCTTAGGCACATTCCTTTTGGGTTGGGTAACGTGGGTTCGAACCGTGATGGCTATATTTATTTATTTATTTTTGTTTTTTTTTCCTTTTCCATTTCTTATATTATTTTTGTTTAAAGTACTTTCTTAAATTATTAGGCATCAGCGTACAAGACGTTATACTCTATTCTATCTATGTTTCAATATACAAAACCAAACATCAAAAACATCATATAATTTATATGTACTTAATCATGTTAATATTACCGTCGCTCCACGCGTTACGAAGTTCGTAAACACACCGCAACGCGCGGGTTCTATTTCTAGTTTCTCTTAAACAAAAAGGATACATAGCTAGCAAAAAGTCACATATATATAGTTATATATCCTTTAAGTACACAATAATTACGTCGATAATTAACATTTCTAATTCATTAAAATAGAGTTATGTAAATAATGACTTGTTAACTTTAAATATGTTTAAATTTTATGTAAAATTTCACGTCTACAAAAACTAGTAAGCAACAAAAAGTTGTTTTTTTATAATAGAATAACTTTATTCGTCACTTGCAGATTTTCTATCAAATCAACCCTTATTTTTTACGCTCATTTGAGTTCCTTTATAATCTTCAATCTTCAAACATTAAAGTCAACAACTTAATTAATATTTAAATTGTTCAAATGTATCACATATTATAGGTCAAATTTTTATCGTATTTTTGTATGAGAGCACTCACATCTACATACATGCATATAATTACATTATAATTTTTATTATTTTGTTTTTCTTTTCAATTAAATAATATTTTTTATGTATTTATTATTATTTTTTCTCTACTCAACTTACAATCACTTTAAAAATACTAAAAAATTATAAGGGTTTAAACATTGTTTCTTCAAAATACACATTGAACAGTAACATATATCTTTCATCCACTCACAACCGCTTATAATCATACCATATAATATATTTTATGAAACGAGATATGATTGCTCTTATATATCAAATCTCTATATAATGATTGATGCTTATAAAGTCATTATTATTAGAATCGCAATACAATTTCAATATTAAGAATAATCTCGGATTTTATATTAACATAATCACCAGTGTCATTTAAGTCAAAATATCAACCTATGTAATATAGGAGAGTCATTTAGTGACTGTTTGACAATTTCTGAATGATTAAGTGCTGAACCAATAAGAGGTCTGAACCATTAAGTGCTGAACCATTAAGAGCTAGTATATCACTTAACTATTCAAAGGCAAATGCTGACCAATATAGATAAGAGGTCTTAACCATTCAGCATTAGTATAATGCTTTGCTCGCGAAACAAATAGTCTGAATCATTAAGTGTTGAACCATTAAGTGTTAAACCATTCAGACATCTGAACCATTAAGAGGCTGAAACAAACATCCCCTTAGTCTATAATTGCAAGACCGTTGAAGGGTGGTCAATGCAACAATTTCATAAGGTGGAAAGATTTAGAACACTTAGCAGATCAAATAAAGAACCGGTTATGATGAAACAAAGAACACAAGTAAAGAACAATAACAAGAACAAGATAGTATGGTTTTCAAGAATGTTGTATATTGCTCTTAAGTTATTACAAGTGTTACAAAGCTTAATTCTAAATACAAGTACTTGAGATACTTTATACTACATCCTACAGCCGGCCATACTTTGAAGGTCAGCTGGAAACACTAATTTAGACAACAAGATCAATGTAGGATCAAAAATGCAGATTGTCTTTTTTACTAGTGACTATGATATGTTATAGCTCATAACCTTATCTAATACAAAAAGGATAAAAGTACATAGTTAGAAAATTAAAGACTCAACACCTTAGTCTACAGTTGACAAAAGCATGAACTTTTCACCAAAACATGCTGGTTGGCGAGTCTTCAAATGTTACACCCTTAATTTCCACCAATGGGGTATTACCGTTAGGCGTGTGACATACCAGGATCTCAGCCACTAGTTACACCAAACGACACATCAATTACAAAACATAATTACTCGTTAACGTTTGAAATTTCCAAAAACAAAGTTCTTAACGTAAACATAATAATAGTTGCGGAAGCATAATTAATCTTAATTTAAAATGGCGTAACACGCGTAAACCAATTAAATAAAGTTCATGGAAAAATGTAAATGTATCACGTGTGACGATAAATGCATGAATAATACGATCCTAAGCGTACGCGTCTTGTGAACCTGAAAGAAACATGCTAAAGTGTCAACATAAAGTTGGTGAGTCCACAGGTTTTGATAAACAGAACAATTTATAACCGATACAGTAAACAAAATAATATCCGTAGGTAGCTAACCTACTTAACAAGTTACATAGTGTATGAAGTTCGCAACCGACGCTGACAATGAACACAGTGCCTCGGCTGTGGCTACCAAACCACAACAACAGAAAATTAGGTCAATTAAACACCCGTTCGACCACCGGTCGTGCTAGCGCTACTAGCCAGGGTAGGGTTTGTCAAACCCAGTAGATCTACTCAAAATTACCTCGCTGAAGAACACATATTAACGGTTCGAAAAGTGAGGACTTAAATTGGTACAACACTAGTAAACATGCGATCATTACAGTAATATTGATCAAATGAAAATACGTTTGAACACATGTTCCTTTCCCCCAATGAAAACAGGTAAAACGGGGCTGGGAACTCACCTTAATGCACAACAACAGATAAATGCAAACAAAAGCGATTAGGTCTCCGAATAACCTGAACGCACATTTAATATATAATTAATATTAATTATTTTACAGTAACACAAGGATTTCACGGTTTCGCGTTTCACGACCCCGTTACGATGCGGATGATCAATTTATTTAACACACACAATCAAGCACTCCCAACACCCCAGATGCATAAAATCTAATTATTACGCGTCAATGGATTAGTAATATTCTTTTTATTAATTACACATTAAATAACACGACCCAAAGATAACACACATAATATATACAACACACACACAATATCTATACTATACACACAACACCCAACAAGACACATACTATATTATGATACACATGCATGCTCAACACCCACACAAAGAAAAGTATATATATATACACTTTCGCAGAGCATGTACCCATACTAAGAAGTCCACACACTAAAACAATTGCACACACCAAGGAATACACACACCTCATACGCCCAACTATGTGGCACATCCATACCCCCATGTGCCTAAGAGAATAACCAACCCATCCTTCCCAAGTACACACACATATATGTAAATTTTTTTACATATATGCATGTGCACACACCAACAAAAATACGCAGCCCACATGGGGGCTTTCACATTCATACCCACAATGAAAAACACCCACACATACCAATATATATATCATACCTACCATACATCCATGAACACACCAACAATCGCATGCATACATGGAACTATATTCATTCACATACATTCGCAGAACATGCATATACAAAAAAGAAAAAAAAACAAGCACACACATATACACTGCTCATGCATACATACACACACTAAACTTCACACATCGTAGAACACCCACATCCATAAGCATACATCTACGCATACATCACAGATACATATACACGCACGTAGCACATGCAAGATCAAACCGATACATGGAACATACGCCTAATCGTAAACAGAGAACTCAAACCGTATCATTATGAACAAAGGTAACGAACGAGTAAAAGAGGATCATACCGAACGGAGTGATTTCAAAGGGTTCCTGCGGTTGCAGCAAGGGTGCCGGCTGCCGATAACAAGGGAACCGCCGGAGAAGACGTCGAGCGAACGAGAGGTTGCCAGAGGGCTCAGGGTCGCTAGGCTAGGGCTGCGGGAGCTGCGTAAGGACGGAGAGGGTTGCGGGGCAAGTGTGCCGTCGAGGGGGGCGCTAGGGTTGATTACCGAAAGTGATCGGGATGGAGGGGGGGGGGGGGGTCGGTTATTATAATGGAATCATGTATGGCAATACAACATAATAAGTCCCTCCAGTTTGCTCAACTTGCACCACAAACCCCCAGGTTAACTAATGGAACAAATTAATCACATAATTAATATCATAATAAAGAAAGGAACGTTTTAATAATTAAATCGAGTTGCCGACGTTAATCTGGAAATATGGGGTGTCACATCAAAAATGACAGTGGAAAGATGGTTCAGCTTTTGTCAAAAGTAAATCAGAGAAAGCATGTCTTTTCTGTCTTCGAAAGAAATCAGTCTTTGGCTTCGGGAGACTTTGTCTTTGAAGCTTCGGAAGACTTCATCTTTGGCTTCGGAAGAATTTGTCTTTTGACTTCGGAAGATTTGATACCTAGCATAATTCACTGAGTTATATCAAATCTTTCGAAATACTTTCCTAGTACTTCACACATGCATGCTAAGAGCTCTTTGATTGTTCGTTGGTTACAGCAGCCTTTAAGTGTATTCCTTACAATAATTATAAACAATTTTAAAAGAATTTTTTCTTACTAAGTAAAATCTTTAAACTTTTACTGTATTAATTAGGAGCATAGATGATATAGTCAAGCTTAAGCCGGTCTAAGTTCTCATCTTAATAATTTCATTAAAAGGTTACTTTAAGTTTAAATGGTTAAAAAATAATATTAAAATTAACTTTTAATCATTAAAAGATTATAAACTAATAAAATATAACTTCTTAATAACTATTAAAAGACTCCTAAACAACCTGATCTTTTTTTCAATCACAACTCTCAATAACTTGTTATGAGATTCTCAAACAACCTTTTGTTTAACTTACAAAGAACGACCCATAATATAAAATATTTTCAATTTTCAATTAACAATTGGGCGAAAGTGGAAACCACATACGATAAGTGTATATTCATATGCATAGACTGAGAGAGACTTTTGAAGATTCGAAAAAGCAGTTGAATTTTCGAATAAACCACATCTTCTATGCATATACGATGGGTAGATAGTCAAGCCATTGCAATTACATTCCACATCTAACCCCTATCTCCACCGCAAAACCACACGACGAACCACCACTGAACCACCATGGCGGTCGGAAAGGACACGGCGGAGGAGATAATGAAGCCTCGAAACGACACCAGAAGCTACAAACGAATAGTCCTTCCTAACTCTCTTCAAGTTCTTCTCATCAGTGATCCCGATACAGATAAGGTATATATTAACCTCTATCGTCCATTCAATCACTCTGATTCGTCAGTTTTAGGGCTTTCTATTGACGTGTTGATCGTGCGTTTACTTGTTTTGATCAACAGTTTATTGTATTGAGATCGTGAATTCGTTTTGTGTTTTGTGTTTTGTGTATTTGTCAGTCTGCGGCGTCGATGAATGTCGGTGTTGGTTCGTTTAGCGATCCTGAAGGTCTCGATGGCCTTGCTCATTTCCTTGGTGCGGCTTACTGTTCTTCTTTCCGTTCTAATTAACTGTTGATTCTGTTGGTATTTACTATTGTTGCGGATGAGGATGATGTTTGTATGCGATTGAAAACGGAATTTACTTTAAACAGTTGTAGGTTTAGGTCAAATTGAAATTGATCGATATGCAACTTTGAAACTGAAGTTTTTGAAGTTGTTAACAAAATATATAAACGTTGACTTGAAAACTTGACATTTCTGTATAAGTTTAAGTACATAGTTTCAATCATAATATGTATTGATACTTGTTATCTATAGTTTATGCAGAATTATCTATATACTTGGTTTTAGAGTTCACAGGATAGATCAGAGTAGCAAGTCCAGGGGCCATTTAAAGATAATTTTAAGCTAACTTTTGTTTCATTTAATATTTAATTGCAGAACACATGCTGTTCTATGCAAGTGAGAAGTATCCTTTGGAGGATAGTTATTCTACATACATATCAGAGGTGCTTTATACCGTTCTCCAATTTGAAAACACATGCTGTTCCATGGGAACATCTTCTTCACAAACATGTTCATATGTTTCTTAGATGGTTTAAAACTACATGCCATGTATGTATGATCTCATACTTGTTATTGCTCTTTTGAATTTTGTTAGCATGGAGGTTGTACTAACGCCTATACATCCTCTGAGCACACCAACTATTACTTTGATGTTAATGCCGACTGTTTTGAAGAGGCTTTGGATAGGTACATGTTATTCTTTTTTGGCAATTCTATAATTACTTTGTGGCAGTTCCAGTTTTGTTATGATCAAATTAAGTAATCTGTTGGCCTTTGTACTTAGTTTAACATGGCTTTTGTTAATTTCTTGTATAGATTCGCACAGTTCTTTATCAAACCACTGATGTCATCTGATGCAACTACTAGGGAAATAAAAGCTGTTGACTCTGGTTAGCATCATTTTAGTGGCTTGGTTGTTTTGTTACTATATATTTTAGTTAATAGTTTTATTCACTCCTCCTTCTACTTGTATTATACAGAGAATCAGAAGAATTTACTCTCTGATGTGTGGAGAATAAATCAGGTAATGTTGTTTACTTGTTTCCATACACCAATGCTATATAATAAGTTCTACATGAAGAGAAATCTGAAGTTCTAACTTCTTTGGCTACCATATTTTGCAGCTGCAAAAACATCTCAGTGCAGAAGATCATCCCTACCACAAGTTCAGCACAGGTTAGCTTTTAAACCTTCTTGCGTAAGTATATAAAGTAGTATTATTATTGTACATCAAGTGCCATGGTAAGCTACATTGTATAAAGAAAAACTCACCACAATCACAATCCTTGCATACTGCTTTCTTTGTTTGGTATGCTTGTGGAATTGAGTTTTCCTGTCATGTTTTTTGGTATTTAAATGTATGTTTTCTTGGTTATAGTTGTAGCGTAGAAAATTTGGTTTTCTGTTTTCTATGAAAAGTTCTCGTGAAAACATTAGATTCCGATTTTCATGTTTTCCTGGAGAAATTTCCGTTAAATACCTATGTTTTTCCATAATTGAAATTTAAACACCTCCATAACATTTATTTTGCATCTCATGTCATGAATAGGGAACTGGGATACACTTGAAGTAAGGCCAAAGGCAAGAGGGTTAGATACAAGGGATGAACTTCTCAAGTTCTACAGAGAAAATTACTCAGCTAACATCATGAATCTAGTTGTGTATGCAAAAGGTACGTATGTGCCAATGTTAATAGTCTTATTGACGTAATTCATGAGCATGTGTCATTTACTCCTTTTTGTAAATTTTAATACCTTCAGAAAGCCTGGATAAAATTGAGAGCTGTGTACTTGGCAAATTTCAAGAAATAAGGAATATTAATCGTAAGCAGCTTAGTTTCCCTGGTCAACCCTGCTCTGAACATCTTCAGGTATTTACATAAAAGGTGTTAATTATTTAGCTTGTTAATCTACTTGCATGACAATCTTCCTTCTTCCACTTTTCTAAGTGTCAGATTAGTGAAAATATGATTATTGCATAATGGTATAGTACTATAGTTTCTTTGCTCTTTTGAATATTTGTTCTTGTTTTGTTGCTTTTGTTTCTTAGGTTATTGTTAAAACCGTCCCTATAAAACGTGGCCACAAGCTGAGAATTACATGGCCAATTACACCTGGCATTCATCATTACATGGAAGGACCAAGCAGGTATCTTGGTCACTTGATCGGTCACGAAGGAGAAGGATCCCTCTTCTATATCTTGAAAAAGTTGGGTGAGTTTCACCATTCTTAAACGCATCTAACATCTTTGTTCATCTTGTGTGTGTCACTATATATGCAATTGTGTTCATTCATTCTATTATTATACTTGTGCTATACAGTTATCAACAATTTGTTTTAGTTTAAACAAATCTTTTATGCATAATTGGAACTTACTGAAGCCTTAATTGGTAACCTGTCAGTCCAATTACATTTCGACATGTATCTGCATAGATATTATCATCATCATCATCATCAGCATCATGTTCCTAAGTGAGTAGTGACATGAAATTGGTTGCAGGTTGGGCTAATAGTTTATCTGCTGGTGAATCTGACTGGACAATGGATTTCTCTTTCTTTAAAGTGGTTATTGATTTAAGTGATGCTGGCCATGGTCAGTGTTTCTAGTCCCTTGTGTGTGGAGATGTTTGTTCTTTCGCTTATCATATGTATATGAATTGTCTATTGAGATGTTGGTTATGATATATTACATGTTTACTAGATCCTAACATCATATGTTTCATGAAACGCATGGTGGGACCATCTGCTTCTTTAACACAAAACACCAGCAAACGTTGAACATATCATTGGACTCCTATTCAGATACATTTCGCTCTTGCAACAGTCTGGTGTTTGCAAGTGGATCTTTGATGAGGTACACATGCTAAATCTTTTTTGTGCTTGTTTGCATTTTAGCACTTTATGATATGCTTAAGCCTTAAGGTCTGTGGTCCCATTATAATTTAAATTTGTAACTGTCATTCATCCTTGTTTCCGGTAATCATTTATATGATGTAAACTGAAGCCTAATTGCTCCTATGTTGGTTTATTATTTAATATTTCTTGGGCTGCCATCTTATGCGCATGTTTCTTCAATTTGTAATCTAGTTTTAGTAGTGCAATATTTAGATATTTCATTTGATGGATATCACTGTTTCATCATCATCATCAATTGGTCTCAATTTGAACAGAAAGTGAATTAAAATATCATGAGAACAATTATTTTGATGAATTACCAAGTATAATCGGAAATCAAAGGTTTTCATACATCATGTAAACAAATTACATATTATAATTGAAATTACAAACGATTTCTAGGCTAATCACTCTTAAATATGAACATGGTGACACTAAAATTTTTAAGAACAATTGTTTTAATGAATTACAAATATAATTGGAAATTGAAGGTTTTCATACATTATGTAAACAAAATAAATTGTATAATTGAAATTACAAACAATTTCCAGTCTAATCACTCTGAACATGGTGAGACTATTAGAAATATTGCACACACACAGGACTGAATTCACAGAAAATTTCTTGATAAAATAAGTTCTAGGTGTTAGTTCTTGATCAACTTTATTTAACCTAGAGTTTGGTAATCATGGGTTCCATATGCCTAATTCTAACATATTAGTTTATATTTGAGTGTGATATTATGTTGCATGCTTTTTCAAAGTTCTAACAATGCTATTTGATGTGTGTCGTAAAGCTTTCAGCAATCTGCGAGATGACTTTCCATTATCAAGATAAAGTTCCTCCAATTGATTATGTGGTTAAATGTTCATCAAATATGCAGGTATATATTTGTCATAACTCATTTTTTTTCTTGAAAGCGGTAAATTTTTAATTATGTTTGTTGTTATTTGAAGTTTGTTGTTGTAGTATGAACTTATTAATCCAATTACATACAATAATTATGATAGTTAGGTCTGATTATTTTTATTTTATTCATTTCTTTTGGGTGCTAAGGGTGTCTGTGGGAGCAGCCTCTCTATCCTTAGGATAGAGGAAAGGTTTGCCCTCATCCAACCCTCTCCACACCCTAGTGAGTGATAGCTTTGCCATGTGTGATTTTACTAGATATGTTTGTTTGTTTAGTACCAATTATTTTTGTGGTTGGCATATTGATAAAAAAATGTATCATTTGTTCCATGGATTTGAGTAGTGGCCTCAACTACTTTTTTATTTTACATGTTTCCCTTGTTGCATCATTTAATTTAATATCACATTGTTCTCCATTCTATTCAAAAGTTGTGGAAAGCTATTGTTAAGAAATAATTGAGTTGTTTACTTATTCTAATAATCATATTGAATAACAATATAGTTATATCCCGTAAAAGATTGGCTAGTTGGGTCCTCTTTACCTTCAAACTTTGCTCCAGGCGTTATACAGTCTATGATAAATGAGCTCACACCAAATAATGTCAGGTAACTCATCAATGAATTTTTCTGTATGAATTTTATTTTATTTTCACTTTTCTCATGTAACTGGGTATCAAGTTTATAATAATAAAAAAATCGTTCTTCAACTCTTCAAGCTCCATTTAGAATATTGATGCAAAATCATTAATGAACTACAATTCCTCAGTGATTTCTTTTTTCACCAGAATTTTTTGGGAGTCGACAAACTTTGAAGGACATACTGACTTGACCGAGCCATGGTATGGAACTGCATATTCTGTTGAAAAAATCACTGGTTCCATCATTCAGGTTTGAACCTACACATGCTTATGATGTTCTTTGACATGTTCTTACATAAACTGTTGAATATTTAATATTGTGTGTGCACATTACAGGAATGGATGGATAAAGCTCCTGAAGAACACCTACATTTGCCAAGCCCTAATGTGTTTATACCTACTGATTTGTCAATTAAGAATGTCCAAGAGAAGGTGTGATTGGTGTTATAATTCAAGTTGATTGTTAAATTTGAATGTTGACTCTCATGGTTTTTGACCTTTTAAACAGGTGAATTTTCCTGTTATGTTGAGGAAGTCATTATATTCAAGGTTGTGGTATAAGCCTAATACAACATTTTCTACTCCTAAAGCTTATGTTAAGCTAGATTTCTACTGTCCGTTTGCTGGAACCTCCCCTGAGGCAAATGTTCTTACTGACATTTCAGCACGGTTATTAATGGATTACTTAAATGAATACGGTTAGTCACAAAGCTTCCTTGTTAGTTATGGTATCATATATAACAGACATTTAATTATACACAGTTGGATACTGCATATTGTATTCTTAATATTCTTAATTTATCTTATGTACATTTCAGCTTACGATGCTCGGGTTGCTGGTCTTTATTATGCCATTTCTCACACAGATAATGGTTTTCAGGTAAATAATTTCTCATTATGTGTTAGTATGACTGATCGAAGTAAAGATATTGGGTATTTAACATATACATTAGTAAATCGGTTGCTACCTGTTTAAAATGGTTATTTCTTATATTAATATTTTATCTCCTGACACTTACTCTTTACTTGTAAACTTATTGTTTTTTTATACCACTTTTAGGTGACTTTGACTGGATATAGTCACAAGTTGAAGATCTTACTTGAGACAGTAATTGAGAAAATTACAACTTTTGAAGTAAAACCTGACAGGTTCTATGTGATCAAGGTATCTTTGATTTAATTACTTATGTTGTCCAGCCTTTCAAAAAAAATTACTTATGTTGTTGACTATCCACTGTCCTCATATCTCATTTGTAAATTGTAATTGCTTCACTTTTTTGCAGGAATTGGTCACAAAACAATATGAAAATTTCAAGTTTCAACAACCATATCAGCAGGCAATGTATTTTTGCTCGTTACTTCTAAAAGATCGGTCATGGCCTTGGAATGATGAGCTGGAAGTTCTCTCTATTCTTGAACCTGAAGATTTATCAAGATATTATCCTCAAATTTTGTCAAGAACCTTCATAGAGTGCTATGCAGCAGGTTGTTTTACAACATGTATTATTTGTTTCTGTTTTTTTTCTATATTTTGTAACTTTAGCTTATTTTTCTTTATTTTAATACCAGGGAATATTGAACCAAATGAAGCCGAATTAATGATTCAACATGTTGAAAATGTACTTTTTAAGGGTTCCAAGCCTTTATCTCACTCTCTATTTCCATCACAACATCTGGCAAATAGAATCGTTAATCTTGAAAAAGGCATTAATTACTGCTATTCCAAAGAAGGCCTGAATCCAAGTGATGATAATTCAGCTCTTCTTCACTACATTCAGGTATGAATGAGAAATCATAAAACATGTGATCTAATCAACTGTTATATATTAGTTTCTATGGCTGAAATGAACAGGCTAATAGTTTATCACATATAGGCTTGTATATAGGTATATAGACTAGTATTAATGGTGTGTGTATTCATGTACAGGTAAATCAAGATGATTTTAAGTTGAATATTAAACTTCAGCTTGTTGCTCTTATTGCTAAACAACCAGCTTTTCACCAACTTAGATCAGTTGAGCAACTTGGTTACATCACCGTGCTTATGCAGAGGTATATGAAGCTCTTATATTTTTGTATATGAACCCGGTTCCATTATGTATTTAACAAATATTATTATATAATCATTAAATAATGTAGGAATGACTATGGCATTCGTGGAGTGCAGTTCATCATACAATCTACAGTAAAGGTAGACATTTCATCTTACTATACGTCTATACTAGTATGAGTATTACTTAACTAATCCTGTTTCCTGGATATAACAGGGACCTAAACATATTGAGTCAAGGGTTCAAGCTTTTCTTAAGATGTTTGAGAGTAAACTATATGAGATGCCTGATGATGAATTCAAGGTTGGATTTTCTTTTAATTTTTTAATAAAAATAAATATATGTTGCCTTAATGGATTCTTGACAAGTTGGTAGTGTAATACTGTATTTGGTTTTCTTGGCAATAAACCAGTGCATTTTGTTTTTATGATACAAGTAAGCTTGATATGAAAAGACAATGCTTTTGTTGATCAATAAATATGATCTGGTGTTGCAGAGTAATGTCAATGCATTAATTGAGATGAAGCTAGAGAAACACAAGAATTTAAGAGAAGAATCTGGATACTATTGGCGGGAAATACAGGATGGCACCCTCAAATTTGATAGGAAAGAATACGAGGTATGGAACTTTTTTGCATGTTTTGAACAATCAATGTGTTATTCTATACTTTTTGAAACTGATTTTGTTTCATTTCATCATTTCATTGTTTATATTTTGTGTCCTCATTTTAAAACATTGATATGTGATTCAACACTAAATCAAACACAAGGTTAAAATGGTAACTTTTGTTATTCACTATAGCGGTGTCAGTTGTGTCGGGATGTCTGGTTGACATGATACGACCCGTATGTTTGTGTCAAAGATATTAACCCTGTTCTGTAGACACTTAAAATAGTGTAAACCGAACACGATTGTTGTAATCCATATATTTAACGAGTCAAAACGGGTTGTAATCAAGTTGTAAACAGGTCATGAACAGGTTTGTAAAGAAGTTTAATAAATGGGTTAATGGGTCATCCTTGTAAAAAAAAATTTCAGTTCCATACAGTTGTTCATATAAAGATTTATTCAGGTCAACCCGAATGTCACCCGATTATTAAACGGATTAGAAATGACAACCCAAACCTGATTGTTTTCATGTCATGTCAAAAAATTGCCACTCATTAATTGCTGTGTGAAACAGGTTGCTGCACTAAAGCAGCTGACAAAGGAAGAATTGATCCAATTTTTTGATGAGCATATAAAAGCGGGTGCCCCGCAAAAGAAGACATTAAGTGTGCAAGTATTCGCAACTGCTCATTCTACAGAAAAGACACCAGACAATGGTGAATGCAACATGGTTGATATTGACGACGTTTTCAGTTTCAGGAGGTCGAGACCTCTCTACGGGTCATTTAAAGGAGGAATTGGTCATGTGAAGCTGTGAGATTATTTACTAAGATCTTACTGTTTGAAACTGTCTTTTAACTCAAGGATTATTTTTCTTTATCTTGTCATCTTTATCTTAGTTATACGGAGTGAATTATTTGTGTAAAATTGTATTTGACATGTAAGAAAACTACAATCATTAAGAAATTCTCAATAAGAATCGGTGTGTACCATATGGGATTTGCAATCTGTTTTCTTGAACTCCCATTTCCAGCGATCGAGAATAAACTGACAGAGGATGTGAAAGTGTAGATGCTCCCAATCAGGTCTGCATCCAATTCTAAACTTTTCAGCTGCCGTTGACATGTTACAAGAAAGACTCGAACAAAGTTTTCATTCCCTAAAGCCTCGACCAACTAGTATTTTATCTGATAAGTATATCTATATCGTTGGACTAATGATACAACGGTTAGGTATAAGATTTCGAGGATCATGTTTGATGGTATTAGTTGTTTTTAAACAGTTAACTACATATCATAATAATTTTGAGGAGCTTGGAGCAACAATATAATAAGTGAGCAGCTTGAGCGGGTGAGATAAACCAAGTTAAGAGCTTATGGAATGGTGATCAATAGTTTTGAGGAGTTGGAGCAACAATATAATAAGAAAATTTAAGAAGTTAAAAAAGGGGGGGGGGGGGGGGGGGGGGGGGGGGGGGCGCTCCGGTTGTGGTGCATTGGGGCTAGGAAGATAATTTGATGTTCCTATGAAGAGCAAGCAGGTGAAAACGGCTATAGAAAAAGTAATGGATGTTGAATTTAAAGGAAATGATAGAAGAAACAAAGCAAAAGCAGTTACGCTGGTATCGATGAAAGCAATGGAGGAAGGATGGTTTTCTCACCATAACTTGTCCTTATTGATAAAAGATCTATTTAAACTTGCAAATGTTAAAAGCCAAAAGCCATTAACCTAAAGTCAATATATCTAAATTTTACTCATAAATACGTACTAGGTATCAACCATTTCGAGTAGCAACGATAAAGTATACGACGTGTTTATATATCTTAAGTCGAATGTGTTTAATTATAGCTTTAACTAAATAAACATAAGTATTGTGAAAATAGGATGGCTTTTTTAAGCCTAATTTCGTGTATATTTTTATATGTTAAAATACCGAACCAAGTAGACCAAACCTGACGTATGTTATGCCGCCCTGGTCTTCTTCTTGGGTGTAACAACAACGTATGGTAGTAGCATGCAGGCATGGAGACCCTGTAGCCGACGTATGTACATTGAGAGGTGTACCTAATGCTGACATACGAGTGTTTTTGAAGAGTAACTTGTTTCAGCATCATTTATACCCTTTATGTTAATGTGGGGCTAGCTCACTTGGTAGAGGTTTTGCTTTTTAGAGAGAAAATCTTGAGTTCAAACCCAAACAATGATGTAATTTTATGTAGTGTAGGAGTAGGATTCGTTTGCCGTTCAAAAATTTTTTATACCGTTTCTGTTTTATGTACTTATTCCACTTATGAAAACTCCACAGAAGCATATTGTACATACGCACAATTACCACTCCGCCGTTATTTTTATATTTATAATAATATTGAATAAACATCGAAAGCTAAACTTAAACCCTTAAATTTATAAAGTTTTAATTTGACCCGCTTGTACTATATATAATATATTCTTTTAACTCATTAATTTTTTTTAATTTGATTTTTTATAACTTTTATTCGTTAACTTTAAAAAAACTAGTTTTTGGTTGTGTTTAATTTTTTTCTTAACGTCCCGGCATAAATTTTGTTTAAAACGGAGTTGCATTTAAAATAAGTTATTTTTTGGGTATCGCAGGTTATATCAACTTACGGTAACATGTTGGTACTGTGAAAAATAAAACTGATATCAACTGAAGAATATCGGTATCTTTATATAACTGTTTTCTAACTATGTTTTGATCTCTCGAATCAAGTCGTCGTAACTTCATGTCTTTCATGCACTTAACCATGTTAGCGTCACTGTTGCAATGCACGTAATAAAATCCGTAAACACACAATATAGCATGGCTTAATATCCGGATATTAATATTATCAAACTGTTAGGTTCATACTTTAATGAAAACTCCCTTATGATTTAACTTTGAGGATTAAAAGGCTTGACCATCTTCTAGCTTCATTACTTGTCTTCCTAAAAGTCAATCTTATATAAATGGCTAATGCATAATTTAACATGCAATATGGCCTCATGATCATCGTATTTGTGCTTTTCCTTTTTAATCCTTTACAATGTAGATTGACATGCTAGTAATAGTTGATCTGTCCACAAAAAGAGTTCTAAATGATTGAATATTAAATTAATAATTTATATACATTTGACTCGTTTTTATCTTGTTTTCTCACAAAATTTGATCTACACATTCAAAGAAGAAAGATGTTCAAATACAAAGTGTATTTTTGTTACAAAGTGTGAGAAGACACAATGAGTCAAAAAAACACAAAAAAATTTATATCTCACAATCTAAATCGAATTTCAAAAAAGTAATTCCGAGCTTTTGTTCCCCTAGCCGTCCTCACTAAGAAAAAAAATCAACGAAAAATAAAAAAATAAAAAAAATTAACGTTTTTTTATCGCGTCATTTATGAAAGACACAATGACGTCATGAAAGACAAAATGATTTTTTTTTTCTGAAAGAGGACGACTAGAGGAACAGAGAATCCGAAGTACTTTTTTGGAATTAGATTTAGATTGTGAGATATAATTTTTTTTATGACTTTTTTAGCCTCATTGTGTATTCTCATACTTTATAACAAAAATACACTTTGTAGCAAAAATACACTTTGTAGAATAACCTTACCCTTCAAACCCACTCACTTTTTTTGGATGTACATGCACAAAATTACACAACATATATAAACAATTACGCAATTTATATAAATATATAGTTAGACCATTTATACAGTAATTACAAATCATGTGTTTATAGTCACATATAATTAACAAAATTATGCATGTGATATGCGCAATATATCTACATTTTTATTAAAAAGAATCGGTTTTTAATTTTAAGAAAGTATAACAATAGTATAATTTATTTAAAGAGAATAAAAGATATGGTTTTTGATATAGCTTTTTAAACGATAACGTTGTATACAAAGCTATTTACGTTTAAAAGATGAACAAACTTGAGAAAATAAACAATTGTAAGTGACTCCCATTTTACCCCTCTATACTCTTTCATGCGTTAATTTTGATGTTCTGGCAGCCTTCTACAATCACTATCAATTGTTTTCGTTGATTAATAGTCAATATCAATTCAAACACTTTTGATAAATTTACTTTGTATTTAAACACTCACTACACACACAATGCACGAGTGTGCGCATGCAAAATTTTTATAAAAGACGTAGAAATCATTTAAGCCTTTTATCCAAATGATTTAATGGTTGAGAATGTCATATTTGTGCTAAAAAGAATCATGGAGCACAAGAAAACCCTTTGTACGTGGTTAGAAACAACTGATAATAGGAAGTAGGATTTATCTTTTGTGGATATTGGCGATTAGAAGCAAGTCGCAAAATTATATTTTCTTATTTATAAACAATCGTTTTTACTCATGTGCAAAATGTTAATTTTTTTATATATTAACGACTCAGACAGAATTCAAATAAGAACATTAAACATCTCTTTTAGTTTGACACCTTACAAAAGTGACCCTATACCCGCCTCGAGACTTAAGTCATTCAACTTCAATCCGAGATACTATACCAAGTATATAACACACATTGACATTAACGAATTATTACTAACTTGATGTTACTAACTTCTAACAATTAAGCAGTCGTTAAAATAATATATATATATATATATATATATATATATATATATATATATATATATATATATATATATATATGGATGCATTCCAATGAGAACCAAATTTTATTAAAAACTAAAATAACCGATCTATGGACCATAGATTAACAAGGTGGCTACAATAAAAAGTGGCAAAATAGTAATTTCCTTCAATTTTAAATACTAATTACCTTGCATTAAAAGGGTAAAATAGGTATTACAATTGAAATCATAGGGGGTCACGTTTTCATCCAGATAAATCCCCTCGTTGTAGCATGAAATTACAGGTTTGCCACTCGTTTTCTTGCCACAGCCCCTTGATTTCTATGTTCCAAGTTCCAATGATTGGATCCCAGTCTATTGTTACTTCTCGCCTACTCATGGAAGATGTAGATTATTAGCCTTTCATTTTGATTTCTCGTGTGTTCTTGTCTTTTTTACTTGTTTGTGCGTTTAATTTCTTCTTTTAGTATTAATATATTGTGTGTTTAATTTGTATTTTTTAAGTAATTCGTTAGGCATATAATTTTACCAACTATTATTTCAATTTAGTTTATTAGACAATTTTTAGTTGTTTAATTCATGTGCATCTTGTGTGTGTTGCGATCTGAATTATTTGCAATCTGGGTTTATTTCAATCTTTGTGATGAACAATTATGTGTGTATATTTGTTGTTGTTTGATTTGTTTTTGTTGATCATTTTATTGTTTGAAAATATCAGATTTAGATTATGTTTCATGGTGCTTGAAGTTTTTTTTGCTACTTGGTTTCAAAATACACTAGAGTGATGCTAAAATTCAAGCTATTATTCCTTCCATATTATTCTGTTGTTCTATTTTTGCACCTTTGGTTCTATATAAGAGATGCCCATTTACCGGGCGAGTTTCATGGATGCGCGGGGATTGCATTTTGATCTCCTTTGGCTACACATATGTTTTAGTTTTGGTTTAAATTCAAATTTGAGGCGTGTTTTGTGATACTTGGATAAACAATTATTGTTGATACTTAATTATGTGGTGTATTTTTTTTTGTTGACAGCTACAATTAACCGTACAAGAAATCTAGATCAACAATAATTGTTGATAAGTGGTTTGAAGTATAATCACTTGACCTAGTTATCAAATAATTTAGATCTAAATCTAAAGAGCCATGCGCTAATGAATGACATAAATAAAGATAAGAATTTTACCATTTGTTATGTAATAATTTGGATGTAAACCAATTATACATATATGCATAATTGTATATGTGGATAAATGTATATATGCACGGTCATATATGTCCATAAATACATATATACATTACCGCATATAGTAGGTTGTTTTGTATATATATTAATGCAATACTTGCATTACTTCAAATATGAACCATGTAGAGCATTATTGCAATTGCAAATCCGACAATTAAAATATAAAAGAGATGAAGCTTTACGTGTAGCATTCATTATACATCTAACAAACTCGAAACAAGAAGAAAAACCTAGAAAGTTGAAAATTTCAAAAACAAAAGGTAAAATCAGATAAAGAGTATCAATAGAAACTAAAGCAAATAAACTTATGTCATGTTAAAATATTAGGATTTCTTTTGTTAAACACTCTTAAGGTTTTCACTCTAAACATGGCATCCTTTTTAAATGTCGGTATTGAGCTCAATCATAAACAATTAGGGCAAGTATTATACCCAAGTGATATAATACTTGATCATTTGTGCATTTTATCGAACACACCTGCACTTTTGTTGTATGTTGCTACACTTGGTACTTGTGGTACATTAGTGCATATAAAACTTGATTTGCCTTAATGCAACTATTTCATATATGAAAATGCATCAGCGCATCAAATATCTATATTAGATAAGATTAATTTGTTAAAGATATCATCTACAACAACAAAATTGATGTATTATCTTCAGTTAACATCAAACAAATTTAAAAAAAAAGAAAAAAAATAAACAAATTAATAATTGTTATTAGCAATAGTGATCACCAATATATAACTTGGTTCATTTATTATCATAAAGGCGTGTCAAAAATAAGTGTTACAAATAGATTACACACAAATATGTGTTAACTTCATTTATTATAGACAAGTTTAGTGACTACAATATTATTATATTATTTATAATAAATATTAATATAATTGCTAGTAAAAATACATCCTACATATAATTATAGCCGAGAATGTCAACAAATTTATGGCCTGTGCAACTAACAAAGAATTAAATCAATGAAATACATAGACTTCAATATTCGCACATCACTCTGCACTTCCAGATTCAATTCATTAAAAAAATGGATCATTTTTTTTTCTGACTTATAACCATTAATAACTTCTCAAACCCACTAATTTGAGGGAATTTAATAAAAGGACTAAATTACCCTTGAGAATTAATAACAATTTAACAAATAATTAAAATTTATAAGAAAAAATGATTGGTTGTAAATGGTTCTTTTGGTTCTTGATATTTTTATAGTTTTTAATTGAATGTCTCTCTCTCTCTCTCTCTCTCTCTATATATATATATATATATATATATATATATATATATATATACACAACATTAGTTTTCTCTAAGTGAGTTATATTTAAATATCCTGGCTATATCCTAGGTGATTACCTCAAATCCCATTTATCAACGCTTTATGTTTTATTCCCCAACCCATTTGATAAAATCCTTTTAATATTGTTTTACATTACGATATAACAATACATAACTTTTCTATACGCACAATTCTCAGGGCGACTAATGTTTCACTACACCATATCCCTAATGACTTACGTTTATTTACTTCATACCCCCGGTGATTATCGTTTTAAAACAACATACCATCGGTGATTAATGTTTCACTACACCACTCACCATTGACTTGCATTTATTTTCTTCACACCCGGTAATTATCGTTTAATAGCACCATGCGGTATGGTGCTATTCAAGGATAACCACCAGGGTTATGAAGATTAATTGCACCGTACCCCTGATGATCTGTGTTTATTTTACTCGACCACATACCACCCTTATGGTCTTGATACATCTTTGTGATCCTTTATTTATCTAATTATAACATTCTTTTTTGTCCAAAATCTATTACCTATGCGATTTTATTCATCCCACCCCGACCACATACAGCCCTTCATACACCATTAATTTAGCTCATTAGTTTTTAAATATGTAAAAACATTATTAACACAAATCACTAAATATATAAACATAGACTTTGTAATCAACCTATATACCACCTCAGGTGATTAATCCGCATAACACCCAAGTAAGACATCCGTATAACACCCAGGTAGTTAACCCTCATATACCACCCTAAGGATTAGCCTAGACATTTTGCCAATGTGTGTAATATTTTATTAATTGAAGATATTTAATCAATATGTCAAATATGTTAATAAGATTATTTACATTTGGATTTTCATCTCCATCTCCATCTTCAGTAACCAACCCAGTCTAGTAGCACAATCCTACAAGCCAACGGTTGCTAACTTTCTTTCAAATAAGATCTGTCCCAACTGGCATTATTCTTTAAACACCTTCTCTTGATGAAGAAAAATTCCCTTTATTTGATGGTAATACCGAATTAGCTTTTGGTATTGATACATATTAAAATTATGTATTATAAACTAATAACTAAAAGACCTTTGCACTACAATAAAATGACCCTATAGCGACGACACAGTGTTATTGCCATAGATACCCTAAGGCGACGACATGTCGTCGCCATAGAGTCAACATTGTTTTATACTAAACTTGACCTATGGTGAAAACATGTCATCGCCATAAGTTGTTCTGTCATGACAACAAAACTGTCCTCGTCATAGTGAACCAAGAGTCGTCGACATTGCCTAATTTTATTTAGTTTTTGATTTATTTATATAAAATTATAAAAAAATTAAAAAATCGCATTTACTCTACTACGACAACATGCCGTCACCCTAGATAAAAAAGTTTATTTTTTGTTTTTTTTCTTCGAAATAATTCGAGGGAAAATAGCCCACCTTTATGAAAACCCTATGGTGACGACATGTCGTCATCTTAGGGTTATATAATTTTTTTGTTAAAATTAAGTTAATTTTATTATAATTTATACTTAATATTTAGAGTAAATTGTCATTTTCCTTCCTATGGTTTGGTTATATTTATCATTTTCATCTAAAAATATTTTTTCTTACGTTTGGCTCCCCAAGGTCTGAAAAAGTTGTCATTTTCATTCAAAAACATGAATTTAGTGAAAGAAATTTTATTAGCAACACGTAAATATAGATTAGGATTTTGTTTATATATGAAAATTTATATTAGTACCATTTTAACGATAAGTATTTAACATTTTAAATTAATAGAGCTAACCATTTTCGATAAAATTGACAACTTTTTTAAATCTCAGGGAGTCAAATGCAAGAAAAAATATTTTTGGATGAAAATGATGAATGTTATATTCACTTTAATATTTATATTCATTATTATTATTATACATGTTATTATTATTATTATTGTTATTATTATTATTATTAGAAATGTTATATTTATTTATGGACAATGAATATCAATTATTTAGGGTTGGTTACATACATCAAGGGTTAATTATGCTTCAATTATGATTATTGATGTTGAATTATACAACTGATGGTAATGTACTAAAAATTATGCTTATTAACAGTAAAATTAAGTTGTTTACGCTCATTAATCGTCAATGAGTGTCGAACAAGGTAAATGATTTTTGGTTATGATTATTAGGATTGATTATATACATTAAAGGTTAGTTATTATCGAATTATAATCATTAGTGTTAAATTATACATAAAAAAAAATGCTCAATTACCATCTATGAGTGTTAAACAATGTGAAAGATGTCCGGTTATAATATTTAGGGTCAATTACATATGTCAAAACTTAGCTATGATTGAATTATGATTATCAGTGTTATTTTATACACTTTGATGATGATATACGAAAAATTATGCTTATTAAGGGTAAGTTATGATAGTTTATGCTTAGTTATCATCAGTGAGTGACAAACAAGATCATATATGTTTGCTTATGATGATTATGGTCTATTATATATGATAAAGATTAGCTAAGATCGACCTATGATCATCGGTGTTAAATTATATAATTTGATGGTCACTTACGGGAAATTATGCTTATTAACGGTACGTTAATTTTATTTATGCACTGTATCATCAATCAGTGTCAAAAAAGGTCATATATGTTTAATTTTGATGATTAGGGTCGATTACATACATCAAAGTTTAGCTATCATTGAATTATGATCATCGGTGTTGAATTATACTTTTAATGGTAATTTATAGGAAATTGTGATTGTTAATGGTAAGTTAATGTTTTTATATTCAGTTGTCATTAATTAGTGTCATACAAGCTCAAATATGTTCAGTTTTGATGATTAGGGTCGATTACATACATCAAAGGTTAGCTATCATCGAATTATGATCATCGGTATTGTATTGTACTCTTTGATGGTAATTTATGGGAAATTAAGCTTATTACTAGTAAATAAGTTTTTTTTTTATTCTCAGTTATCATCAATGAGTGTGAAACAACCTCAATCATGATCGGTTATGATAATTAGATCGATTACATACACCAAAGGTTAATTAGGGCATACAAGTATTATTTTACTTATAATAATACTTACATCCACTAATAATAATAATAATAATATAATAATAATAATAATAATAATAATAAATAAATAAATAAATAAATAATAGTAATTGTACAAATAAACATTAATAATTATAATAATAATAATTAATGATAACATTTAATAATAATATAATAACATTATTAATAATAAAATAATTAAAAATAATAAAAATAAAATTTCAGACATCCTATGTCGACGAAATATCGTCGCCATAGGTGGTTCACCTCCCCGCGCGACTATCCTGCCATTAATTTGGCGAAAAATAAAAAAATAGAAACCCTATGGTGACGTCATCACAAAGTGCAGGTACATCAACCAACGATTACAACCTTATCACTTTCATTTTCTCAAACCCAAATATCACCCGTGACAAGGCTCTATCTTCGGTGAAAATGATGAAAATCCAACCACCACCACCGTTCCTAGCCAACACCACTGTTCCTAGCCGCCGCCGCCACTCCCATAGCCCCTACTAATCCTCCCCCCCCCATCGCACCCCACCACCAAAATCCTTCCCTGCCAACAACAACCACTCCTGCTGCAGCCTACCACTATTGTTTCTCTCACCACCATCACCATTATCGTTGAACACACCACCACTCCGGCCATGTCATCATTTTTATTAAATTTTTAGGGTGTGTATGTTATCTTTTTCATTAATTAGTTAAAATTTTAAATAGTATGATTTGATTCTTGTTTTATAGAATGATATGATATATAATTTGATTTGACATTCGGTATTTGTTTTGATTTGGTAGAATGATATGTTTTAAGTTATGTATGTGTGTATATAGAATATGTGATAGAATGTATTGTAGTTTGATTTGGTTCTTGGTTTAATAGTTAATATATCAAATTGAGGATGTTTGTTATTAGAATTTTAAGATATGCATGTTACCATCTTGTGTTAATTAGTTAAAATATCAAATTGAATTATTGTGATACATGATTTGTGATGTTAGAATGATATAAACTCTTTGATTCGATTATTAGTTTGAGTTGGTAGAATGGTATAATTGACTGTGTTTGATAACATGTTTCATGATTTCAAATTTATTTTAGAAAATATTTTAGGATTTCATTTGTTTTATAAAAAGTGTTTTAGGATTTCAATTATTTATGTACGTGTATGTGTATGTATGTGTACACATATTTTGATTTGTTTATTGGTTTGAGTTAATAGAATGGTATAATGAATTATGTTTTAAAACATGTTTTAGGATTTAAATCATGCTTTGGAACATGTTTAAGGATTTAAATGTGTTTTAGAACATGTTTTAGGATTTCAAGTGTGTTTTAGAAAGTGTTTTAAAATTTCAATTGTGTTTTAGAACATGTATGTACGTCATGTTTACGTATATCGTCAAGCATAACATGAGCACACGGTGGTGACGGTGGGGTCATGACCCACATGGCCATACATATAGACTTTCCTCAAGTTTTCAATAATGTAAGTTATTGTTCATTTTAAATATACGTGTTTTCATTGAATATCTTCTGAATATTGCTAAATTTTGAATTTCATGTATTAATCTGGCATCAAGTAAGAAAAAAAGCTTAAAGTGATGAAATTTAAACTTTTTTTTTTTAGAAATGGGTTGCAAAAATGTATTATCAAAATATGTATTATTTGGTGTTTTCAAATCTCATAAATATTATTTTTAATGTTTAAAGGAGCAATAAACCGGAATTGAGCCACATTGAGATGTGGAGCAGTGCATATTACAGGGAAGGGTTTGGATGCGTCCACTTAAGGACATAAGAAGTTAGAACAAGTTTAAAAATTTTTATTTTTATGATTTGTTAAATATGTTATTATCATGTGATGAATGTTGTTAATACTTTAATTGAATTTAGTATGTTGTTAATACCTTGTTGAAATTAGTATGTTGTCTAATTTACATCGGGTTAAATTGACATGAACACACATTAGTGGATTATATTGGATGTATTTAGTATATGAATGTGGTTCGGGTCATTTTATAATTTTAAACTAGAAGGGAAATATTTAAAGTCTATTAAAGTGAGTTTGGGATATTTTGTCTAACATTTATTTTAAATTGATCAAAATCATCACTTGAATTAGAAAAGCATATTCCTCTCATGGTTGGTAGGACTATTTATGTATATTTATCAAAAGCAACACAAAAATACAAACCCTAGCCGTCATCACCGCATTCAAACCCTATATAGGTGTCCATTCTTTTTGCTTTCAATTCTTTTACCTTTTCTGCTCTAAATAAAAATCCATATTCATTTTAGATTCAAGCCGCTTATCTTAAATCTTTCTTCCCCACAAAACTCGCCTGCCTGTATGTGACATCCGGTAATTTTCCGTTACCAAACTCCGTTAGTTCCGTTAGGTCTTGCATACACGTGTCGTGAGCACACACTAGTTGTCGTTGAACGTTGGTGACTTAATAATAATTAACAACGATTATCAGATAATAACTTAACTAAAAATGTTATTATTAAGTTGTGCTTATGTGCTTACGCGATTTAAATATTATTTGTGAATTTTATCTTGTAACGTGGTAACGTGTTATATTTATTTCGTGTATCTTGTGGCTAGTGAAAATTATGCATGATCATTATTGTTAGTTTATAATGTTTGTATTTTGTAGTTAAAACCCGTAAATAGTGTTAGAAAGATTAGGTTTTATAAAATATAAACATAACTTTATTGCATGAACTTGATGATTTGATGATGAATTGATGATGTTATGATGCTAATGATGTTGTATGAATGTTGGAATTATGATAATTATGCTAGAAATCCAAGAATTTATCATGTAGTTCATACCTTGCTAAAAGTAGAAACTTTTGGATATAAGATTGGTGAATTATGATGATTTGTTGATGTTGAACATGTTTAAATGATAGTTATGAGCTTGAATAGGTATTGTGTTGATGAATTCATGATTGAATTGAGCGTTAGATTGATTTTGGGATGTTACTTTCCCGAAAGGGAAACTTTATTTATGTAGAACCTTGGATATGGTGAAGTGGGCATGTTCATGATGTTAGGGTCATGTTAGAATGTTTATTGATGGTGTCTAATATGGTGGAATGTGTTAATTGGGTTGTATGGATACTTGATTGGTCAATTGGAAAATTTGGACTTTTATGGATTATACATGATGATGGATTATGTTAGGAGATTATGGATTCATGCTTGGGATTGTAATAGATCATTGTTTGGTATGTTGGTTGGCATGAATCTTGTTGAATAATGTGATGATGATCGTCATACACGCGTGCGAATCTGAGGCCCCTACTTAGTAGGATTGGCAGGGTTAGGGTGTGAAGTCGTGAGTGGCTTCACATGGCATGTTGTGCATGATTAGACTTTATGTATGATGTACTAGTTGTGATGTAATTATATTTGTGTTGAGCATGTTGACTACTTGAGATTCGCATGAGTTGTATGATAATTTAAGTTGTATGATGACCTTGGTAGAACAAGTGGTTGATGAAGTGATATATGTGAACAACTTGTATGATAACCATGTATGATGAGTTGCTATGCTTGATTAAAGGGATTTCAATTAATATGTCACCAACGGATCAAACGGGTCAACTGGGTCAAATGCGTCTTGTTTTTCTAAAACCTTGGGTCAATGTGTTTATTGAGCACTTAGGGATTGTTGATGATTCTGTGTACACATACTTATGTACTTGCATGTTCTAGGTAACCTCCGAAGGTTGTCTTTCCTCTCTCTCTCTCTCAAGTTAGCTTTAATGTCATTCGTGTGCACACCAGGTTAGTTCATGCCCCACTTTATTTTACATTCTCTTTGGGGGAGATAGCATACTCGTTCTGAAACGCTTTATTGATTATAAGTTGTGTATAGTGTAATGTAGTGCGATATACTATGAAAGTCCTCACACTTTCGGATCGTTAATATTGGAACTAGCGGGAAATCTTGGGTAGTACTACTGGGTTTGACAAGCCCCACCTGTGCGACTCGAGGTCAAAAGGGGTGCAATATTGTCCTAACACATGGTGTCACGACCTAGTAAGTCGTGACGGGAGGCAATCAAACGAAACGCTGTCAGCTTTGATCGTGAAATCACTATGATTATTACTTGTGAATTTAGACTAGCTATCTAATTCAATGCACTCTTATGTTTTATAACTGTTACTGTTATGTTTTACGCAAACTCTTGAACTCACCAACCATTGTGTTGAATCTTTTATTATGCTATTCTCAGATCGTGGTTAATGAAAAGCCTAGGAGCACTCACAGGTCAGCATTTGTGGGTCAACATTGTTGGAAACATTTTATTTTGGCAATTGAAACAAGTTTCTGTACTTGGTTTTGAATAACGGTTGGGTGCGTGTTTTGTGCACTTTACATTTTGTACCCTTGTGCTTGCTTTACTTACAAAAACGCTTCCGCAAATATTTTGAAGTTTTAAGCTCTGGTTTGGTTTGAATGGTTCATATAGAGTCGTTCTGAGTAACTAATGACTGAGATCCTGGTTTGTTCACACGCCTCGCGGTAAAACCCCGCACGTGGATTTTGAGGGTGTGACAGATTGGATTTTGAGGGTGTGACACTGTATCCCATCTTTCTTGTTTCTTTTTTATTCGTTTGTTCTTGCAGGACCACAATCCATTGCCACTAAAGAACGCTGCTTTCTTGTTTCTTTTTTATTGTTTCTTTTTTATTCGTTTGTTCTTGCAGGACCACAATCCATTGCCACTAAAGAACCCTGCTTGACCACAGTCAGCGGCTTTGGTATGACACACCACCGCACGACCACTGTCGTCAGGTGTCATCTTGTTCTCTTTTTACTTTTTCGATTGGGATACCGATCACGTGATCATGTTGTCGCTTGCTGGACTACGGTACGCCGCTGCGCTGCCTGCTGGACTACGGTCCGCCGCGCCACCCTCTGCTGCGTCGCCCAGGACTTCAGACCGTCGCTGCGCCCTACGCCATTGCCGCACTGTCGCTTTGGATGCCCCTCGCATGATGACAAAATCATTTAATATTGTGGATAGCATTTAAGGTTTTGGATTTAAGATTGCAAGATTATGTAATTTTGGCCGAAGTTGTGACCGAGATCGAAACTAGTATTTATTGTTCTTTATGTTTATGGTTTTCAGTCTGAGAGTCCGTTCTCTACCACTCTGATTACGAGAAAGTATTAGAGAATATTATTATTAAGGTTTAGTATTGATTATTATTAGGGTTGAGCTCACAAGCCCAGTTTAGATTTTAAAATTTCTTATAAACTATATATATTATAATCACTTTTTGATAAATAATCAATCAGCCATTACCATCTTATACATATCTCAAGCGAAACTTGCATCCAACACCACTCGAAAAGAAATACCAGTTGGATGAGAGGGGCATATTATTCCCCTTGTGGTTGGTAGGACAATGTATGCATGTTCACACTAGAAATCTCATTAAAGTATTAAATTAAAGTAATTAAGTATCATCTTTCTAAACCAATTATTAATAAATTTTTAAGGGATAACATTTTAATAATACAACATGACTTTTCACTTGAATATCATTGACTAATTTAAAACGCTGAACAATGATATATTACCTTTAAATTTGATAAAATATAAAAAGTGTCAAAATGTGATGTGATAACATTTCATTCAAACAAAAATGTATACATAACTAGCAAAAATAGAGCATTAGACTTCGCGATAGTTACGTTGATAATTACCAATAATAAATTATTTAAAATATGCTTATGTAAATAATGATTACTGTTGGGTGTCGAATTTAGCAAATAAATGATAAAAATATGAATCTACCGTGCACACACTAAGAAATAGTATAGCAAAAGTAGGGTTCATGTACTTAAAGATACATGTCAATTAATTTAATACCAAAAGTTTTAGCACTGTTACTTTGATTGCTTATGGGTTAATTAAGATTGGGGTTTTAATTAAAAACTAAAACTATAAGTAAATTGCAAAAAGTAGAAAAATTCTAGCAAATTGACGCGGCTGTGATAAAACTGTAAAGCAAATTCCACGCGGTCGTGTTAAGGTTCTGCCATAAAAACAAAATTTGACAATTTTTGTATTTTTTTAATTGTGAAAAGGAATTACTAAAAGCGTTAATTAAATTATGAAGTAAATTAAAATATGAAAACTAATTCCAACACTAAGGTAATTTCCTGATTCGATTAGGTTTACGATCATTAACAATTACGCTGCAATTACTATTTTTTAATTAATGATTTGTATCGATACTAGACATCACGCCATTCGGATATCCACTCTATCTAATGTCTAATCAAGCGCAATTCGTTGATTAGATCCAACCTGCTACTCTAAGCTCACGTCGTTCGGATCTTAGTGTGCGGATTGCAATGATAGAAGTGTAGGAACCTATGAGGTTATGAGGCTGATGCAACCAAAGGATACCAAAACAACCAAGTCTTCCAACATGCACTAAGGAACAAAGAAGAACTAGCTTCGGAAGGTTTACACACTCAAGTAAAATGCTAAGTGTAAAATCTTCCAAAGCCAATGTTCAGAAGAAACTACTGAGGAAACTTTACACTAAGTGTCAAGTCTTCCGAAGCCAAAGACTCAACTCTTCCTAAGGTTAAAGATGAAGTCTTCAGAAGCTCTCAAGACAAAGTCTTCCGAAGCTGAATAAAGATAAGACTGATTACTTTAGAAGAAAGAGAAAAGACACTTTTTCTGTCAACTTTATCATAAAGCAACCTCCTGTCCGCTGCATGCTCTGGTGGTTCACCAACTATCATAAGTTGGTGAAACCTCCATGCTTTATAATAAAGTAGATAAGGTCTTTGTCTGTAAGTTTCTGTATTTGTTTCCTGTTTGGCTTTTTGTAATAGGAAAGTCAGTGAGCTATGGCCTGTCATAGTCACTAGTCAAAAGACAATCTGCCTTTTGACTTTACGCTGATCTTGTTGTCTAGATTAGTCACATCCAACAGTCTTTTTGCATATTGACGGTTGTAGGTTTAGTATAAAGTGTCAAAGGTTCTTGTATTTCAAATATCAGTGCAAACACCTGTAATAGAACCTAAGAAGCAATATACTACTTCCTTGAAAATTATTTCTTGTGTTCTTGCTCTTAATTTACTTGTGTTGTGCATTGTATCATCTGTATAAAGTTCTAAGTTCCCTATTTGAATTGTTAAGTGATCCTAAAGATCCTCCTAATTGTGTTAACTAAGTGCAAAGTCCCTTTTTAACGGTCCTGCATTTGGTTTCAGAGCATTCCAAGCTCTTGTTTGCAAGATCTCACCATCTTCAAAACCTCTTAGTAACACACATCACTTAACTCTTCAAATGGCAGCTATCTCCAAAGCTGATATGGAAACTGGAACAATGACAAAGTCCCTACTGATCACTCCTGAGGATTTTGACACTTGGTGTCAAAGAATGGAAGGCTTTATCAAGTCTCAAGATTCCAGGATGTGGGAGTCTGTTGTAGATAGACCTCATGTACCATGCACCTCTTCAGCTGCTGCTGGTGGTGGCATGATACCAAAGGAGAGGGATGACTTTTATGATGAAGACAGGAAAAGAATTGACATTGATCAGAAAGCCATGACAGCCCTCCAAACTGCTCTTCCAAACTCCATCTACAGAGGTTTCAAGAAGTGCAAGACCGTTAAACAGCTATGGGATGCACTGAAACTGATGTATGAGGGTTCAAATGAAGCCAAGGAGAACAAGAAGGATCTCCTGAAGCAGCAGTTTGAAAATTTCACCTTCAAGACAGGTGAAACCATGACTCAACAATACTTCAGGTATGTTGAGATTGTGGATCCTCTGGCTGATGTTGGGGTAACTATTGAGAACAAGGATATTGTTAGGAAGTTCATGTCCTCTCTTCCAAGACAATGGACACACTACTGTGTGGTCATTAAGAGGACTGAAAACCTCAAGACCCTTACTCTCATTGAGTTGTATGGGATACTCAGTGGATACCAGATGGAGATGAATATGCAAAATTCATCTGGTAGCTCCAACACTCACCAGAGTTCAGCCCTCCATGTGGTTGAAAGGGATAGCAGAGAACCACAGCATCATCTCATCTGCTACCCTGAGACTTCATAAAAAGGTCTTTTCATCACCTTCCTGGAGACACCAAGAGAGAGCTACATCCAAAGAAGTCCCTTCCAAGAGACAAACTTCTCTCAAGCCTTTGTTTCTACTAATGAAAGTTCAGGCAACTTTCTCTTTACTCTTGAAGACCTGGACTGTATCCATCCAGATGATCTGGAATATATGGAGATAGTCCAGCAGATGGCTCTTCTCACTCACAGAGCCCAGAAATTCTACAAGAGGACTGGGAGAAGGTTTCCTAGCAATGCTGCCAGTGGCAAGTTTGGGCTGGACAAGAGCAAAGTCAAGTGTTACAATTGTAACCAGATGTGACACTTTGCTAGAGAATGCAAGGCACCCAAATCAAATGGTGGCCAAGCCTCATCCAAGCCAAACTACACTAAAGGAGGGCACTAGAATGAGAAGCCAAGACAGCAAGCTGCAGTTGCTGTTGAAGAAGGAGGCTTTGACTGGAGCTTTCAAGCTGAAGATGCATCTCCAAACCAAGCACTCATGGCTGACCACGATGAAGCCAAGGTATTTGAACATCTTTGCTCTCCTGATTGTATTGCTAAAGTAAACATATACAGGTCCTACAACTTGGAAATGAGATCTGACATTGAGTCCTTGAATATTCTAAAAGCTGGTTTTAAAAGAGTAGAAAATGACTATAAACTTAAGATAGAAGATCTAGAAAAAATAGTTTTAACTCTTAAACATGAGCAAACAAATTACAGAACTCAAATTAAGGATCTCATTACCAAGTTGATTGAATGTCAGGCTGAGCTTGTGATCAGCAAAGCCAGGGCAGAAAAATATGTTCTTGAAGAGAAAACCTTCAAGAACATGGTATCCTCATCTTCGCATGCAAAAGTGTGTTATCAGAATAAGCAGGGACTGGGATCTAGTGAGATAGCTCCTCCACACTCTCTACTATCTGTTAGATCTCCAAGGTGTGGAACTGGTCAAGATGAGCTTCCATCCATAGACCCCATTGATGAAGAGGATGAAGATGAGAAGGTGAGGGATGACTCTGAGGTGAGTGAAGAGAGTAAATCCAAAAAGGGTCACCATGCTCATAAGGAGGAAAAAGAAGCTGGTTTGAGCAAAACCAAAAGGAAGAACTTGATCAGAAGAGCAAAGAGAAGATCAAAAAAAAGCTCAAGAGGTCAAGACCACCTTTGATCCCAAACAGAAACAAGTATTTGTCTCTGCAGGGTTCAAGGTGATAAAAGCTGAAGATCCTGCCAAGAATTCTAGTACCAAGGGTTCTACTTCAGCTTCAACTCACTCCAGCAACAACAAGAAGATTGATCAGCTATGTGTCACTGCTACATAGCCTGAACCATCCATTTCTAAAAGCAAGCTTCACCTTAAAAAGCCTGCTGCATCATCTAAAAAGGTGAAAGAGGAAAAGAAAGTGTTCAAGCTCAGTCTTCTTTGGAAAAGAAGGCTCTCAGAAGAAAAGATATAGACTGTGTTATGTGTGGTAGTACGTCACATCTGGCTAATGATTGTCAATACAATCCAAAGGGTACTATCAACATGATCAAGAAGAAAACTTCTAAGAGGAAGAAGAAACAAACAGCTTCGGAAGGAAAATCTGTTTCCTTCGGAAGCTCCAAAATGAAGAAAAAGGCAAATGAACCATTGCCTTCGGAAGGAAAATTGGTCTTGGAAGAAAATAATTCTTCCGAAGTACTGAGGCCTGCTACAGTAAAAGCAAGATCTTCTGAAGGATCAGTCTCCAAAGCTTTCGAAGCCACAAAAGCTTCCAAAGCATTGAAGGTCAAGCCTAATCTTTCAAAGGTGGTGTGGAAGATGAAGGAAGACCAGGTGGCTAAAAGTTCATCATCAGAAACAACAAATGATCCCCAAAACCTGAGCATAGGATCTATTACTGTTTCATTGCCTTTAACTCATTCTAATAAGCCCAAGACTAATGAGGCTTGGATTTCCAAATGTAACTAAATCATCTCTTTTTATTCAGGGACAGCTAAAGACCAACAAAAATATCTGGATTGTTAATAGTGGCTGCTCCAGGCACATGACTGGCAATGAGTCCTTGCTTCAAAACTTTGAAAGGATTGATGGAGGACCAGTTGCTTTTGGGGGAGATGCAGGAGGGTACATTACTGGTAGGGGCCAGGTTACAAATAGTAAGCTCAGCATTGAGAAGGTAAACTTTGTCAAAGAGCTTGGATACAATCTTCTGAGTATGTCCTAATTTTGTGAACAAAAACATTATATGCTCTTTACTGAGCATGAGTGCATTGTTCTCAAGCCTAGGGTTGACATTCCTCCTAAGCATATTTTGCTTAGAGCCCCCAGGAGAGGAAACATGTACAAGATGGACTTGCAGGAAGCATCTCCATCTGGAGAGGTTTCTTGCTTTCTATCTAAAGCAAATAGTGATGAGTCTCTTCTTTGGCATAAGAGAATGTGCCATGTAAACTTTAAAAATATGAATAAATTGATTAAGAATGATTTGGTAACTGGAATACCAAAGAAAGAGTTGATAAGTGATGACCACTGTGTTGCATGCCTGAAAGGGAAGCAACACAAAGTGTCTCACAAGCCAAAGGAAATGAACTCTATCACTACTCCCCTACACTTGTTACATATGGATCTGTTTGGCCCCATCAGTGTAATGAGTCTAGGAAGGACCTCATAATATTTAGTGATCACAGATGATTTCATAAGATTCACTTGGGTGTTTTTTCTTAGAACTAAGAATGAAACCTCTGAAATCTTGAAGAATTTCATTCTGAAGATTAAGAATCAATCTGATCACAAGGTCAAAATCATAAGATGTGATCAGGGAACCGAATTTAAAAACCAAATCCTTGATACATTTTGTGATGAGAAGGGTATTTCAAGACAATATAGTGCTCCCAGGACTCCTCAGCAAAATGGTATTGCTGAGAGGAGAAACAGGACACTTATTGAAGCTGCAAGAACTATGTTGTCTGATTCTAAGCTGCCCATCACCTTCTGGGCAGAGGCTGTCAACACAGCCTTCTATATGCAAAACAGAGTTTTAGTAGTTAAGACACATGGTAAGACTTCTTATGAACTGTGGCACAAAAGGAGACCATTTATTGGTTTTCTCAGAACATTTGGATGTCCTTGCACCATCTTGAATACCAAAGATCAAATAGCTAAGTTTGCTGAGAAATCAGATGATGGACATTTTGTTTGATACTCTTCTCAAGCCAAGTCTTATAGAGTATACAATCTCAGAACTAGAATCATTGAGGAGTCAGCCAATGTGACTTTCAAAGAACACACACCCTGTGTGAAAGGTTTTGGTCCGGATTGGCTATTTGATCTTGATTTAGTTACCAACTGTTTTAACAAATCTTGTGAGAATGTTTCAGGATCTATGGAAAATAGGTCAACAGAGGATCCTGACCCAAGATTTGAGCTGAGAAGACCAAACAAGAAGACTACTTTAGCTCCAATGGTGACTAACCCTGTCATTGAGGCTCCAATCAGCACAAGCATGATAAATACTGCTAATTCAACTGAATTACCCTCAAAGTCCAGTTCAGAGGCTCAGAATTCAGGTGAAGGAACCTCCAATGCAGGATGAATGAATGGTGGTGACAGTGATCAAGAATTTCTTGATGCTGATAACCACTCCATTGAAGACAACATCAATGATGTCACACACTCATTGGATCAAGTTTCTCTTGATAAGTGTGCTGATGTGATGGGGGATTCTTCTTTGCCAGATCAAAATTTCTCTAATCTAGATCTATCTAACCAACTTGCTGTGATTCCTCAACTCAGGATCCACAAGTCACATCCCACCACAAACATCATTGGAAATGTTGACTCAGGGGTGAGAACAAGAGGACAAACTCATGATAGCCATGTTTGTCTACATTCTTGTTTCTTATCCCAAATTGAGCCTAAGAAAGTTGATGAGGCTCTACAGGATGGAAGCTGAATTGAAGCAATGTAAGAAGAGTTGCTTCAAATCAAAAGACAGAAGGTGTGGAACCTGTGCCCTCTTCCTCAAGGGAAGACTGTCATAGGTACCAAGTGGGTATTTAGGAACAAGAAGGATGATAGAGGGATCATCATCAAAAACAAGGCTAGACTGGTTATCCAAGGATACACACAATAAGAAGGAATTGATTATACTGATGTCTTTGCTCCTGTAGCAAGACTTGAAGCTGTAAGGATATTCCTGGCTTATGCTGCATCCAAGGATTTCAAGGTCTACCAGCTTGATATGAAGTGTGCCTTTTTTATGGGGTGATTGATGAAGAAGTTTATATTAAACAACCACCTGGCTTTGCAGACCCAAATCATCCTGATTATGTCTGCAAGCTTGATAAAGCCCTTTATGGACTACATCAAGCTCCAAGAAAGTGGTATGAGACACTATCAACATACCTCTACAATCATGTATACAAAAGAGATACTATTGATAGGACTCTCTTTATCAAAGATACAGGGAATGACACATTGCTAGTTCAGATATATGTAGATGACATCATCTTTGGTTCAACTAATCCAAAGCTCTGTAAAGACTTTGAGATGCTGATGAAGAATAGATTTGAAATGAGTGCCATGGGGGAACTCAATTTCTTTCTAGGAATTCAAGTGAAGCAGGTTGAAGATGGCATCTTCATCAGTCAGTCAAAGTATGTACAGGACATACTTACAAGGTTCAAGATGACTGATTGTAAAGTTGCTAAGACACCCATAGCCAGAAACCATTCCCTTGGTCTTGACCTTGAGGGGGAGTGTGTTGATAAATCTCTACAGGGCTATGATTGGGTCACTTATGTATCTTACTGCTAGCAGGCCTGATATCATTTTGCCACATGCATATGTGCAAGATATCAAGCAAACCCCAAGATGTCACACCTAATCACTGTCAAAAGGATTCTTAGATATCTCAAAGGTGCTCCAAATCTAGGCCTTTGGTATCCAAAGAATTCAGACTTTAATCTGTATGCTTATACAGATAGTGACTATGATGGCCGCAACATGACTGCAAAGTCAACATCTGGGGGTGTCAGTTTCTTGGTGGAAGGATAGTCTCTTGGCAATGCAAGAAGCAATCCTATGTGTCTGCATCAACTGATGAAGCTGAATACATTGCTGCTGCCAGCTGCTGTGCTCAAGTGCTTTGGATTCAAAATCAAATGCTAGACTATGGATTCAATTTCAAAGAGACTCCCATCCATATAGACAACAACGGTGCCATCTCTATAACAGAGAATCTTGTGCAGCACTCAAGGACCAAACACATCAACATCAGGTACCATCTGATTAGGGATAATTTTGAAAAGGGCTTGATAAAACTAATCAAGGTTAACACAAATGAACAATATGCTGATCTATTCACAAAAGCTTTTGATGAGCAGAGATTTAAGTATCTTGTATCAGCCATTAGGATGATTAACCTTGAATAGGTTTTTCTAAATAACTTCATCAATCTTACTACCTAAAATTGTGTGTCCTAGGTTGTCTATTAGATCACTTCATAAGCCCAGATCTCTTTGGAGGAAAACAAATTTTCAAAATGATATTTTTTAGAGTTATGAAAATTTACCTTCGGATGAAATAAAATTGCCCTCGGAAGAAATTTACAGCTTATCTGCCAATTATCTTTGGAAGAAGTTCATGAAGCATCTTCCGAAGCTTAAGTTGAATATAAGCTCCTAAATACATTTTAGAATAATCTCTTCCGAAAGCAATTAAGTCTCAGAAGATCTGTTTATCTCTTCCGAAGCCAAAACTTTCAAAACTCTTTGAAATATCTTCCAAAGCAAAATTGCCTTCGGAAGCTTTTTCTGAAAAAAGCTTCCGAAGCTAAAATAACCTTCGGAAGTTTTGCAACTTCCAAGAAAACTAACTTTTTGGGCGCTTTTTTTAAGTAGGACCCACTTGCGGATTTCAAAGTTTATCTTTTGCTTTAACTTTGTTTCAAATCCTGAGTATATCTCCCCAAACGGTCCTATCTTCATCTCTCTACTCTCATTTTTCCTTAACCTAAAATTAACCCCAAATTCATCTTCTTCTACCTTCCTTCTCTACAAAGCTTCTGCAAATGGCAAATCTTGATCGCCGAAACGACCCAGATTTCACCATGCATCTACACAGGCAACACAACCAGGTTGTTCTGTTAAACTTTGAGAAGGATCCAAGCTTCTCAGATGTTTGTAGGTATCTTTCTTCGTCTTATTATCTCACCTCCCTTAAGATTGATCCTCCCCTCTATGAGGATCAGTTGTTTGAGTTCTGGCGGACCTGTCAAGAGGTCACTTTGGACGGGGAGAAGGCACTGTCTGCCACAGTGCAAGGGAGGACACTGTTCATCACTCCAGCCATCATCAACACCCATCTTCAGCTGGATGATGAAAAAGGTGAAATGTCCTTCCCAAAAGCTGTTGTCAACCATTCCTTTGAGCAGATGGGATATGAAGGTGACTTCACAGTCAAGACCTTCAGGAAGGGGAAGGTCTCATACCAATGGAAGTACCTCCTCCATGTTGTCATCCACAACTTGTTTAACAAGACCTCTCCTTCATTGTCCATGGGATGGTTCAAGGGGTCAAATTCAGGTATTCTCAGTTTGTTTTCACAAATTTACTTGCAAATTTGGACTCCCTAGAATATTACATGTTTCCCCGGTATGTTCAACACATTCTTAACTGTGAAATGGGACCACAGTTGAGGGGAACAGGTAATGTTCTTAAACTTGCACATATGTGGCCCGGCATTTTCAAAATATTGAAAAAGCCAACTGTTGGGTTCTCAGGGGTAGAAACAGCCCTTGTCCCAAAAATGTTTGAGCTCATTGCTCAGGTGACATCCTAGCAGCACCAGCTAGTGATGAACCAACACCCTCTACCTCTCAACCACCATCAAGGCCTACCATTACCCTCACTTACCAAAGAAAATCCAAACGAACCCTGCACCTGCTATTGAGCATATGCAGGCCCCCATATCACAACCCACAGGAGGAAGTGGACACTAGAGCTCCCACTTCCCCTGAGGAGCAAACCACTCCCATTCTTGACACAATCAGTGCTGAGGTTCCTCATGCTCAGCCTGATGAGCTCACACCTCCTCAAATAGCCTTAAGCCATCACTCTGAGTCTCAACACTCTGGTGATCAACCTTTAGGGGAAAGCTACCATCCCCAGCTTCTTGATCTTAATCAACCCATGCCCAGCCTTGACTTTTACTCTGATGAAGATTTGGGTTTCAGTGAGTACCATGAATCTCTCCTCTCACCCACACTCAAGGTGAGATGAGTACTCCTGCCTCACCCACTTCTAGCCCATATCAGACACCACAAACTGAGGTGGATCTCCTTCAGATTGTCTAGGAGATCCATGTGGCAGAGGCTTTCACTGTTGGCAGTGATTACATCTCTAGGACCTCAACCACGGCAACCCAGCCTCTTGGAATAGAGCAGGGGAAATCCAGCAGCCAAGAAACCTATGCTGGTGATGTGGGAGAAGACTCAGGTCCAATCCTCTCATCCCCCTATGATTCTTCATCTGAAGATGAGGGGAGTCTGCAACAAAAGGTGCACAAACTCTCAAACATGTGCACCTAATTTGTGTCCAAGATAGCTCACCTGGAATCTCAGGTGACTATCTTACAGAAAAGGGTCAATGACCAGCAACTTGAGATCACCAATCTCAAGGGTAAGCTAGCTGAGAGACCAATGAGATCAACTCATCCAGGTCCACAAGAACCTGTGGATGTCATGGATCAATCTCCCAGCTCACCTATGCAAGAGGGTGATGCTACCAAAAAAGGGGAGAAAATCCTAACAATCACAGAACCTGGGAGTTCCTCTCAGAGTATGGACATAGAGGACTCACCATCCTCTCTTGCAGTTGTCCATACTCAGCAACCTCCTCTAGACAGTGATCTATATTTGTTAATACAACAACTTTTTGAGGAGAATACCAAGAGCAATGTCTGCCCCTTTGAGAACCCAATCTGGGTTGGGGGTATGACAGTGAAAGGAAAGCTCTTGTACTCTCTAGAGCTCAGGGTCAACTAGAAATTTTAAACATTTCAAACCTGAGTTTCTATGAGGGTATAAATCTGGTAGATCTGGCACTTGTCAACCCAAGCAACAACAGACAAGCTGCCAGACTAGCCAGTAGAATTCAAGATTAGGGTGCTGGAAAGAATTCAAAAGGAGATCAGAACTATATAGACAGAGGCTAGCAGTTGAAGCCTTTGGTCAACTAGATGTTGAGGTGGACCCTAAGATTAGCTTAAAGGGAAAGCCTTGACTGAAGGCCCAGAGGCTGAGACTGTGAACCTTAAGACAATATCTCCTCCAGCACCCCATACCCTCAGTGAGGCACCAGCTGGTGATGGTGCATCACAACCTCTCTCTGGCCAGAGCTTGACTGCTGAATCCAGCAATAAGGCCAAAGCTCTCCTCAGCCTGAGTCATCAAGATCAGTACTTGACAAAGGCAAAAGAAAACTAACTGCCGAGGAGATTGAAGAAGAGAAAAGAGAGAGGAAGAGGAAGCTGAGGGGAGAGAGTTCAAGTGGTTCCCCAGGATTCATGCAAGCTGTAATTCTAACTACCAATGTTCCAAACACTCAAGAAAATAAGTTAAGGGCAGCCAGACTTAATTATTTGAGGACCAGGAACTACAACATAGATGAACTCATCTCTCCTCCCTTAGAGGAATTAAATGAACTGGCTGGCACTTAGTTGTCAAAAAAGAGGAAGGAAGCTGAGGATGCAGCCTTGACCCTCATGCATAAAGAGGAAATGAGAAGAAAAAGAATATATAAGAAAATTCCTGTCCTCTCCCCAGTTCAAGAAAGCCCTGAGTTAGAGGCTGTGGCTGCTGATCAACCTCAGGTAGTTAATGAAGAAGAAAAACAAAGATGATCAACTACCTGAGAGCCACAGGCCTCTACCAGGCACATGCACTTCTTCCTTTTCCATATGATTACATACTATTTGAATACAACAAGCAGCTGGAAGAGCAAGCCAAAAGAAATAGGCAAGCTGCTAGAAAAAGGGAAAGGGAAGAAGCTGCCAAGTCAAGAGCCATCATCAAGAAAAGTCAGAAAAAGTCTACAGATAGGCAAAAGATGATGAGCTTCTTGAAGCTGTATGGGTTCTCCGGAAGGAGGCTTGGTCCCATGTCTCTGTCCACAATGGATGAGCACATAAGGGTGATCAAGCAGAAGATTAAAAGGGGAGAGCTTGTGGATCTTCACTCACTATCAGAAAAAGCTCAACCTGAAGTTGAGGTAAAGGTTGAACCTACAAAGACAACACAACCTGCACCTAAAGCTACACAACAACCAACTTCATCTTCTGATCCACAACAGGGTTCTTCTCCCTCTCCTTCTGAACCTGGGAGAGAGGAGATCCCAACTGAGAGGGAATCCACTGAAGAACCTGGTATTGAAGACCAACCCTCTTAGTTAAAATCATCTGGGAGGAAAAAAGGATGGCCAAAAGAAGATCCTCTAAGAAGAAGAAAAGAAGAAAGGCATCCACCTCCCAAACTCAGGATGAGTCAGAACATCCTGAGGAAGTGCATGAAGAGGGCTCTCAACCAACTCCTATCATAGTAGAGCCTCTCTCTGTTGGAAGACCAATTCTATCATGGACATTTGCTGAAGATCCTGATAGATGGTATGTCACTAGAGATCAGGGAGAACAACATGTCTACTTCACTAGTAACATGCTTGAACTCCCTCTGTATGATCTCTATGACATGAGAAGGTACTTCATGGGTCTGAAGAATCCTGATCTGCTAAGGAAGAAAGGAATTCTGAAGATTCTCATGTGGACTTTCCCAGTCTGAAGACCTTTCTGTTTTGGTAGCATCAGCCTAGGGGGAGTTTGTAGGAACCTCTGAGGTTATGAGGCTGATGCAACCAAAGGATACCCAAACAACCAAGTCTTCCAACATGCACTAAGGAACAAAAAAGAACTAGCTTCGGAAGTTTTACACACTCAAGTAAAATGCTAAGTGTAAAATCTTCCGAAGCCAATGTTCAGAAGAAACTACTGAGGAAACTTTACACTAGTCAAGTCTTCCGAAGCCAAAGACTCAACTCTTCCGAAGGTTAAAGATGAAGTCTTCCGAAGCTCTCAAGACAAAGTCTTCCGAAGCTGAATAAAGATAAGACTGATTACCTTAGAAGAAAGAGAAAAGACACTTTTTCTGTCAACTTTATCATAAAGCAACCTCCTGTCCGCTGCATGCTCTGGTGGTTCACCAACTATCATAAGTTGGTGAAACCTCCATGCTTTATGATAAAGTAGATAAGGTCTTTGTCTGTAAGTTTCTGTATTTGTTTCCTGTTTGGTTTTTTGTAATAGGAAAGTCAGTGAGCTATGGCCTGTCATAGTCACTAGTCAAAAGGCAATCTGTCTTTTGACTTTTGGCTGATCTTGTTGTCTAGATTAGTCACATCCAACTGTCTTTTTGCATATTGACGGTTGTAGGTTTAGTATAAAGAGTCAAAGGTTCTTGTATTTCAAATATCAGTGCAAACACCTGTAATAGAACCTAAGAAGCAATATACTACTTCCTTGAAAATTATTTCTTGTGTTCTTGCTCTTACTTTATTTGTGTTGTGCATTGTATCATCTGTTTAAAATTCTAAGTTCCCCATTTGAATCGTTAAGTGATCCTAAAGATCCTCCTAAGTGTGTTAAGTAAGTGCAAAGTCCCTTTTTAACGGTCCTGCAAGAAGTATCAATTATAATTAAACACACACGTCGTTCGGTATGTTTAACTAGATTGTCCAATTCTATAAAGAGAATGAATTCATAGACAAACTCAAACCGTTAATTGTTCCTTATATCAAAAATCAAAACTTGATTAAGGTTTTAAATCTTGAAGAACCTTATTAGAAAAATTAATAAAATGGTCAATTTTATTAACAATCTAATATATAGAGTTTAAGATCAAGAATCAAACAAACAAACCATTAACACAAAAACATCTCATAACCGTTTCACATAAGTTCAAACCAAATCAAATAAATTTAACCTTAATATTGAAACTAAAATTATTCTAGCCTGACATGACGACTAGATCAATCAAAACTAAAATAAACAAAACTTACGAATCAAAACACGAATAATTAAGTATATTGACAATGAAAAAAATTCTACCAACAAAAAGAACCTAATTTGCTACAGCTCCTTCTTGATTTGTTAAACTTGATTATCCAAATAAAGTCTTCAAGATCTCCTTCTATTATATTTATAATAAAGCTTTGATTTCTAGATCCTCTTTGATTTTTAATTTCCTTTATTTTATTTTAGGAAAATCTTATGATAAACATCAAAAACAAAAAGTTCTAAATTTTAGGAATTTTTTTCTGTGAGCTTGTATGGCCGTGTAAAATTTGTTAATGAACTTCTGCGCGGCCGTGTAAAATTTCTATTATGAAGTTACTTTCAAGTTTCAGCATTTTTTCAACAACCCTTTTCTTGCTTCTCCAAGTCTTTCATCACTCGCACGAATAGATCAATCCTACAAAATCAACCGAAACAAACGAAAGTAAATTTCATTCTACTCAAACAAGTGTTATATAAAATAATCGAAAAATACATGCAATATATACATAATATGCATCAAAATATACTTTATAAATATGAAAAATAATGCCTAAAAATATAACTAACAACTACTTAACTCAAAATCTGATTAAAATCTTACGCGTATGAAAAATAGATAATTTAATAATATAAGAAGTAGATTTTTAGTTAAAGTATCATAATTTCATTGTCTAACAATTTACTTTTGTAGAAACCAAACATAACCAACAAAAAGTCTTTAATAAATATAAGAGATTATAAAAGACTTTTTCTTAGTAATAAAATATTAGAATTTATTACAATATTAATTAGGGGTGTAAACGAGTCTAGTCAAGCCCAAGCTCAAGCTCGAGTCATTCAACATAAGGTCAACATGTATACTACAACATGTCGGGGCGTTAAGGCTGAGTTGCACCCCACCCCATCCCGCGTGAAGGGGCGTTAAAAGGGGTAGGCATGAGTGCTACAACAAGCGTGAAGAAGTCCCTCTACACGCACAATGACTTTATATTTAATTTAAAATGAAATCGAGGAACATGAAAGTGTGTAAAACCAAATAACTCTCACGTGAAGTTGGGAGGCGTGAAAATATACCGGGTAAAATTGAATGAGCTCAACATTTAGTTCTTTTTATTTTTCAGTTAACAATGTGGTCAAAGCACATGATGAATAGACTTTTGTGTTATGTTCGCGAGTTTATTTAAAAAGAGAAAAAAAGGAGATTGGACGAAAAGAAAAAAATAGTTGTGCTCCATAATTTTTTTTAATGAAAGAAAATGAAAGAAAAGTAAAAAAATTATGTTTTTGAGTTGTTTAAAAAAAAAGAGAAATGAAAGGAAAATGAATGCTAAAATCGAGAGGCAATTGCATGTTTCCCCTCTATTACATATTTCTTCAAATCATTCTTAAAAAATATTGTATTTTATGCATTAAAACTTGTATTTGAAAAAATATGAATTTTTTTTTGTGAAAGTGGGGAAATATGTAATCCTCTCTAGAATCAATCATTTCATATTGAAAAAAAGAGTTAATCTCAGTTTTGGTCCCTGTGTTTTGTAGATTGTCACCATTTGAGTACCAACGTTTATTCTATCTCTATTATTGGCCTGAGTTTTTAAAATTGTTTCTGTTTTCGTCCTTCTAACTAACAGTGTTAACATTTTTTGATAGATTTGTATGAAAAGACGAAAATACCCTTGGGGCTAAAATGGTTATTACAAACTTTGTTTTTCCTTTTTTTAAAATTAAACCACCACCCCCAAATCTAATTTCAGAAGATGATGCATACAGATGGATGATGTTTAAGGTTTTAGATCTAATTACAAGGAAAGTTTCAGAGTCGATTGTAGGTGGTTGTGGTGGTGGCCGACGTAATGGAGGTGGTGAACTTGTGGTGGTGGTGGTGGTAGTCTGTGGTTGCAGAAGGGGTGGGTGGCGGATGTGCGGTTACGACAACGGTGGTGTGGCAGAGGTGCTATGGCGGCGGTAGTTGTTGTGTGGAGGAGGTGCAGTTGTGACAGCGGTGGTACGGCGGAGGTAAAGTGGCGGCAGTAGCTGCGTTGTGGCAGGCAAAGGTGGTGTGGGTTAGGGTTTGTATAACACTACCACTGCACCTTGTCGAATTGCGATGTTTTAGGGTTGCAAGAGGTTGGCCGGCACCTTGCAGGAAAACCTTTGAGGTCGGACCGCCACGAGTTGGAGAACACCACCACCACCATTGGACTCGGGGAACCAAGAGCTACAAAATGGAGTATAGCACTCGCAAGAACCCCCCCCCCCTCGTGCGCCAACGCTGCCGGTCACCGTTGCATCACCACCGTCTTGCGCCTACACCGCCGGCGGAAGGGATGTGGCGTCGCCACCAGCCCCATCGTTGATCTCTTTCTCTCTCTCTCTCTCTCCCCGGAGTTTTATTTCTCTCTCTAAGTTTGTGTGTTTTTTATGGTGTATGGAGTGGGTGTGAAATGAAGCTAGGAGTTTAACAAGGGGTATTTTGACCATTTAACATACACTTAACACTCATCTAACAGAAAATGTTAACGGTGTTAGTAAAATGAACTGAAACATAAACGATTTTAAAACCAATAATAAAAACAAAATAAACGTTGGTACTCAAGTGGAGATTAATTAAAAAAAAATGAAAAGCAGAGAAAAGAAAAGATAAAAAACAATAAGAAGAAAAAGGAAAGTTTTCTTTTTCTTTCTTTCTTTTTTTTTCCTTTTTTTTCCTCACAAGTAGACTCGGAGAACAGAGCGTTGAAGATTCGAACGACTAGTTTAGATTTCAAAAAACTACATCTTCCATCTTCTATGCGTGAATGAATATGAATATACATGCATATATCTTCGGTAGATAGTCAAAGTCAAGCCATTGCATCACGCTACCGCAAAACCACCACTGAACCACCATGGCGGTCGGAAAAGACACGGCGGAGGAGATAATGAAGCCTCGAAACGACAGCAGAAGCTACAAACGAATAGTCCTCCCCAACTCTCTTCAAGTTCTTCTCATCAGTGATCCCGATACAGATAAGGTATATATTAACCTTTATCTTCCATTCAATCACTCCGATTTCTCAGTTTTAGGGCTTTCTGTTGTCGCGTTGATCGTGCGTTTGCTTGTTTTGATCGACAGTTTATTGTATTGAGATCGTGAATTTGTTTTGTTTTTTTCGTATAATTTAAAGGATTTAATATTGATTAAATAAAAAAGCAATTATTATTAGTTTTTTAGTTGTTTTGGTTGAGTTTGTGTTGGACTAGTATTGAGTATTTAAGTTTGGTTATGTATTTGTTTGAGTTAGGTTAGGAGTAGCATAACTTTGGTATAAACTAGTTGTTGTCCCTCCGCGCTTAGCAGCGGGGTCTGATCATATTTCCCACACGTAACACTGCTTTACTTTGATCGTTATCTAGTTAGCTCGTCGGAAACCATAAAAGCAAAGTCTTGTGGTGAAAATTTTAAGTAGTAACTTTAGTGGTAAAACTGAAAAAATACATGTCAGGAGACCCGTGGTTTTTCCCACTGGTTACTTTGTTAGTTTACTATAGAGTTCGTCGGAAACCATAAAACAAAGTTTTGTGATGAAACTCAAAAATACTGAACTTCGATAACTCCAAAATAAAACCTTATTATGTATTGTTTAGTAGTCAAACTCTAAGATTCTAAAATTTATTGACTGAAGTAAAAACAAAGTTCCAATTAAAAAACAAAAAGTATTGTGTTGATTTGAGAATACACATAGATATACTATTCATTTCTCATCTCTATTAATAATAGAGTAATGTATAAATAAAGGTTTAGATGTTTATATTTTGTGTGGTTTGATCAATATAGTAAAGAAATTAGTCGAGGGGAGTTTTCCATAGGACAGGTGTTTGTTCGTGTGTTTGTTTGTTATTGATCCGGGCCAACAATTGATATTAGAGCTTGGTGAAGCTCAAACAAAGAACAAAGACCGAAGGCCAGGACAAGTGATGAAGTGAAGAGGATCAAACTCACCTGAGAAGAAGGATTGCAACAGTGAAGCGATCAAACAGTGAAGAAGTAAGAAGACGCTTGGTTCTGTGTGAGCGATCAGGATAAAAATGATCGGTTCAATGTGAGCGATCATGAAAAAGACGATTGGTTCTGTGTGAGCGATCAAGGAGAAATGGAGAATAGAGTGGTTTTGTGTGAGTGATCAACGAGAATAGATCGGTTTTTGTGTAAGCGATCAAGAAGAAGAGATCGGATCTATGTGAGCGATCGAAGGAAATGTTGGTGTTATGTGTGAGACAACTGATCAAACACAATGTAGTAGGTTCTGGAAAAAAATTGAGAAAAAAAAAGAAGGGAACCGAGTTGCGACGTAAGAAGAACACAATACAAAAGGGGAGACGCGGTGACTTTGGTTGGTGGTTGAAGATAAACCGAGAACTCAACTACATTTGTATTTGGGCATAAACATCAAGGTAGGGAATTCTTTGAATGTGTTGGCTAACAAAGAAATTAAAGTAAGTTGCAAAAATAAAACCTACATGGAAGCTTTTTGGGTTTTGTTAAGAAGAATTAATGACCACCACCATCATATAAAATAGAATAAAAAGAATTATTTTGCTTAATATTACGGTCAAGAGAAAAGACAAGAAAGTGAAGTGATGAGCAAACAAGCAACAGAAATTGAGAGATGACTGAAGCGAGCATATTGAGAATGATCATGTTGATGTTTTTTATGATGACCCGATGTCTAAGTGCAAAACAAGAAAAATTGCAAGTGAAGAGGAGAAGCGACATGAAAAGCATGTGATGATTCTTGTTATCGGGTGCAAATAGTCAAGGTTTGTAAGCAGGTCGGTAGATCAAAGATGAGTATTACTTGGAATCAAAGATGTAGGAGGTACGAATCAAGATTTTGGGGGGGGGGGGATTGAATGATATAATCTTGATTAAATAAAAAGAAAATTTTTATTAGATTTATTAATTGTTTGGTTGAGTTTGTATTAGACATATATAGAGAATTGAATGATTTAATCCTTGTTAAATAATAAGATAACTATTATTTAATAGTGTTTGAGTTAGGTTAGGAGTAGTATAATCTTAGTATGAATAAAGGTGCAGGGCTTTATATTTTGTGTTTGATCAATATAATACAAAAAAGAGTCGTGGGGTGTTTCTCACAAAATATTGGTGTTCTTTCGTGTGTTTATTATTAATTTGGGCCAACATTTTTGTCAGTGTGCAGCCTCGATGAATGTTGGTGTTGGTTCATTTAGCGACCCTGAAGGTCTCGAAGGCCTTGCTCATTTCCTTGGTGCGATTATTTTTCTTCTTTCCATTCTAATTAACTGTTGATTCTGTTGGTTTTTACTATTGTTGCAGATGATGTTTGTATGCAACTGAAAAAAATGGACTTTACATCAGACAGTTGTAGCTTTAGGTCAAATTGATCAATATGTAACTTCAAAACTGAAATTCTTGAAGTTGTTAAAAAAAATATGGAAATCAATCCAAAAGAATAGATTAGAAATACTAAGAATATACACATTGAATTGTAAGTATGGGATATCTTTACAGTTTTAATCATAATATGTATTGTTACTTGTTATCTACAGTTGATACCGAATTATCTATATACTCAGTGTTAGATTCCATAGGATAATCCGGAGTAATGAGTCCAGGGTGTGTTGAGAGTAAACTCCCTAATCGTTTGAAAGTTTCTTGTTAACACACACACACACACTGCATTTATGATCGATGTATATATGAAAGGTTCAAACATATAGATTTGCATACATAACAACAAGACAGAGACGGGTATATATAGCCCTTTACATGACAGTTACTAAGGTAGTTATTGGCGGTTAATTTTGCGCCAATAACTGTCCTTGACCCATACTTATCCAAACCGACGCATACTAATGTATACCTTAGTTATACGGACTACATAACATACATACACATATATATACTAATTAATTAATACTAAACTTATTTCCAAGAGGGTGCATATAAAGATAATTTAAAGCTAACTTTTATTTCTTTTAATATTTATTTGCAGAACACATGTTGTTCTATGCAAGTGAGAAGTATCCTTTGGAGGATAGTTATTCTACATACATATCAGAGGTACTTTGAATCTTTTTCCTTTTTGCAAAAGACATGTTGATCCATGCGAACAATTTCTTCGCACATGTTCATATGTTTCTTGATCATTTTAGAACTACATGTCATGTATATTTGATCTCATACTTGTTACTGATCTTTTGATTTTTGTTAGCATGGAGGTTATACCAACGCCTATACATCCTCTGATCACACCAACTATTACTTTGATGTTAATGCTGACTGTTTTGAAGAGGCTTTGGATAGGTACATATTATTCTTTTTCGGCAATTCTATTATTATTTTGTGGCAGTTCCAGTTTTGTTATGGTTGAGAATTTGTAATCTGTTGGCCTGTGTTAGTTTACCATGTCTTTTCTCAATTTCTTGTATAGATTCGCACAGTTCTTTATCAAACCACTGATGTCATCTGATGCAACTTCTAGGGAAATAAAAGCTGTCGACTCTGGTTAGCATCAATTTAATGGGTTGTGTGTTTAGTTTACTGTATATTTAAGTTGATAGTTTTATTCACTCCCTCCTTCCACTTGCTTTATACAGAGAATCAGAAGAATTTACTCTCTGATGAGTGGAGAATAGATCAGGTAATGTTGTTTCCACACACCAACGCTATATCATAAGTTCTATATGAAGAGAAATCTGAACTTCTAGCTTCTTTGCTGCCATATTTTGTAGCTGCAAAAGCATCTCAGTGCAGAAGAGCATCCATACCACAAGTTCTGTACAGGTTAGCATTTCAACCTTCTTCTCATGTAAATCTGTTAAAAAATATTATTATTGTATTTCAATTCGCCATGGGTAAGCTACATTGTATTAGACGATATATAGGCCCGGCCCTATGATTGTTATAGCCGGCCCTAATGTTGTTAACCTAGTCTATATATAAGGATCATATGTTTCTCCTATGAATACACAATATATTACAATCAATATACAATATTTTACCAAGTTTGTTTTGGTATCAGAGCCTAGGGTTTCTCTACCCTACCTCTGCCGTTAGCCCCACAATTTTTCTGCAGCTCACAATTTTCTGCAGCCGTCACTCACAATGGCCGACCAGCTTACAGCCTTCACCAATGTTGACAAAACCACACACAATTCCCATAAGTTTGGGTTCACTTTATCTCCTACAAACTATGGTCATTGGAAACTTATAATCCAACCTTTTCTTGTCACACACTCTCTTTACGGGTATGTTGATGGAAGCATCCCTTGCCCTCCAGCGACCATATCTTCTCAAGGACCGTCTGGACAAGACAATGCTATTGCTACTACCATCACTCAGCCGAACCCCAATCACCAGATTTGGCTCTGTAACGATGCACACGTACGCATGCTAATTCTTTCAACCATCTCAGAGCAGTCAATTCAACATGTTCAAGGCTCCACCTCGCGTGAACTTTGGCTTGGCCTTGAAAAAGCTTATGCCCCACATACGTCTTCCAGAGAGTTCACTCTAAAAACACAGCTGCTGAAGATCCAGATGAAAGGCGACGAGACATCTGCTCATATCTTGCTAGGGCACAGACTTATGCAAATGCCCTTGCAAATATTGGCCACCCAATGCCTGAAAAAGATTTGGTTATGTTAGTCGTTGCAGGTCTTCGTGAGGAATACAACGGAGTCAAACAAAGTCTTCTTCACAGCCAATTCACGGCTGTTTTCTCTGAACTTCCTGGTCTCCTTGCAGATCATGAATTTCTGATCCATAAACCAGCCACCGAACTTGCACCTGTTTAGGCCTTTACGGCTGCCACAGCAGCTAGCCCCACTTCAGTTCCGGATGATGCAGTGGCTGCTATTCAGCAGCTTGTTTCCCATCTTGGTTTTCAGCTACAACCATCTTCTGGTTCATCCCACACAACTACACCTCAAGCCTTTTATACAAATCGGGGTGGACAATCCAATTACTCTCGCGGCAGTGGGAACCGTGGCGGTCGCGGTGGTCGAAACCACAACTACAACCGCAGCCAGGGAAATCGGAACTCAGGTCAGTTTAGTTGGGCTTCTAACCAAAACGTTGTGTATGGTACTTGTAACAGGTGTGGAATTGGACATGTTCCCTCCCAATGCCCAAATCGAGATCCATCCACAAACCGCAACAGACAACCAACTGCCAACTATGCGGATTTTCGGTCCCAAACCTCCATTACCTATCTTCCGGACACAGGAACCAATGGCCACTCCTCGGTTGATATGTCAGGTTTTGATTCTGCTGAGCCCTACTTTGGTGATGAAAGTCTTCATGTTGGTAATGGTATGGCTTTACCCATCTTGGTTCCCAAACAATAACCTCTCCAAACAAAACTTTTTATCTAAAAGATATCCTTCATGTTCCCACACTCAAAAGAAATCTTCTTTCTGTACAAAAATTTTGTCAAGATAATAATGTTTACTTTGAATTTCATGCGACTTTTTTTTCTGTGAAGGACAAGTATACACACACTACCCTCCTCACGGGTCCAAGTAAAGGTGGACTCTACTCTATCAAGTTTCCTATCAAACAACCCTTTCCTAAGGTCGCTTTTTCAACCACTCGTGCTACAACAACCACATGGCATCAACGATTGGGGCATCCGCACTCTCAGTTGTTCAAGACTATGCTTTCTAACTACCGTCTCCCTGTTTCTGCAAAAACTTTTGATTTTCATTGTTCTTCTTGTGCTGTTGGAAAATCTTCCAAACTACATTTATTATTGTCTGATTATAAAAGTACTCATGTTTTGGATCTCATTTTTTGTGATGTTTGGGGTCCAGCCCCTGTGACTTCGTGTGATGGCTATAAGTATTTTTTGCTATGTGTTGATCATTTTTCTAAATTTATGTGGTTGTTCCCCATGAAACAAAAATCTGAGGTATTTGGAACTTTTAAACAATTTGTCACCGTGGCCGAACGTCAATTTTCAACCAAACTTAAAACTATCCAATCCGATTGAGGAGGAGAATTTCGAAGTCTCTCACCTTTACTTAATTCCCTTGGCATTATTCATCGCCTATCTTGTCCCCATACAAGTGAACAGAACGGCATCGTTGAACGACGACGCCGTCTTGTCATTGAAACTGGCCTTACACTCATGGCACAAGCCCATGTCCCTCAACGTTTCTGGTACTATGCCTTCGAAACGGCTGTTTATTTGATCAACCGAATGCCCTCTCGCACAAATTCTACAACCTCTCCCTTTGAATATCTATTCAAATGCCCACCTGATTTCTCCTTCCTCCGTGTCTTTGGTTGTCAATGTTTTCCCCATCTTCGACCCTACAATCCACATAAAATGGATTTTCGTTCCACCCCTTGTATTTTCCTCGGTTACAGTACCTCTCATCATGGTTACCGTTGTTTTGACCCTCTCACTGAGCGCATTTATATCGCTCGTCATGCTCGGTTTCATGAACACATCTTTCCCTTCACTACTTCCACATCTCACTCAACCACACCTCCTACCCCACTTTCCAACCCCTATGTTTCCTCTTACCCTAATGCGTCCTTTCCCACAACCCAAAACAATCCAGCCCCAGCCCAATCGACACCCCAATCGGACCAGCAACCTTTCACCTCGCTACCATCATCTCCGGTCCACAATACCTGTCCCGACCCAGACCCAGAACCTGCTCAAACCCAGCCCACAATAACGGACCAGCCACAAACCCAACCCACTTCTACTACCACCTACTCCCGTCGGCCCCAAACTCATCGCACAGCTCATCAACCAGCCTTTGACAGTTACCAAACCACCACCGAAGCAGCAGCACCTACGCCTGCTTCAACCGACACATCAGCGGTTGCTACAAATCAGCCACCTCAACCCCGTCCTCGACCGCCAAACCTCCGCCAAAATCCAAAACAAACCAACCCCTTTAAACCCACCTCTTTCCATACATCCACTACTACAACCGACCCACCATCTAATTCCGAACCTACCTCCTTTACCTTTGCCAATAAAGCATCTCACTGGCGTAAGGCTATGGCAGATGAATACACTGCACTTATTCGAAATGGTACTTGGTCATTGGTTCCTCGTGCTCCTAATACAACTATAGTTGATTGCAAATGGGTGTATAAGGTTAAACGGAATCAACATGGGGTTGTTACACGCCACAAGGCGCGTTTGGTTGCTAAGAGTTTTAATCAGCAGGCTGGCATTGACTATACTGATACATTTAGTCCAGTGGTAAAATCTACTATTATACGGGTTGTTCTTTCATTGGCAGTTACCCGTGGTTGGCCTTTACGTCAGCTGGACGTTCAGAATGCCTTCTTGCACGGTGATTTAAAGGAGACAGTTTATATGAAACAACCACAGGGATTTGTTGATCCTACAAAACCTGATCACGTGTGCCTTTTACACAAGTCCCTTTATGGCCTCGAACAAGCACCTCGAGCATGGTTTGAAAAACTCTCAGTTGCGTTGACTACTCTGGGCTTCAGGGGTTCTAAGACGGATCCCTCTCTTTTTATATACTCCCACAATGGAACACTTTTGTATATGCTTGTCTATGTAGATGACATTATTTTGACAGGTAACAATACCAGTGCAATTGATCATGTTGTCAGGGGTCTCACTCAATCTTTTCCTATCCAAGACATGGGGTCCCTATCTTATTTTTTAGGGATTGAAGTCGTACGCGCCGGTTCTGATGTCCTCCTTTCTCAGAAGAAATACATTGCTGAATTACTTGTTCGTGCAAACTTATCACATTCTAAGCCGGTTCCTTCACCATGTGCCACTAGTGTTACACTTTCTCTTGGTGATAGCCCCCCGGTTGCTGATCCAGTTAAGTATAGGCAGATGGTTGGAGCATTACAATATGTTACTCTATCTCGGCCTGAAATCACTTATGCCGTCAACAAAGTTTGTCAGTTCATGCACTCTCCCACTGAAAATCATTGGTCTGCTGTTAAACGAATTTTACAATACTTGTATGGGACGGCTGATCATGGTCTTCTCATCTCCAGTACTTCCTCTTCTGTCCTGCATGCTTATACCGATGCCCTTAAATTAACAGCATTTTTTGATGCAGACTGGGCTGGTTGTCCAGATGACCGTCGATCCACGGGAGGATATGCAATCTATTTAGGGACGAATCTTATCTCATGGTCAGCTAGAAAGCAAAAGACTGTCTCTCGGTCATCTACTGAAGCAGAATACAAGGCTTTGGCAAAGACAGTAGTTGAATTGACTTGGCTTGAAACATTGTTGGCTGAACTTCGTGTTCCTATGAACATACCTCCGATTTTATGGTGTGATAATTTGGGTGCTACAAATCTTTCTGCCAATCCAGTCTTCCATGCCAGAACAAAACATGTAGAAGTGGACTTCCATTTTGTTCGTGAGAAAGTTGCCAAAAAGAAGTTGTCTGTGCAGTTTATTTCCACAGATGACCAGATTGCTGATGTTTTCACAAAACCTCTATCAACGGATCGTTTCCTGTTCTTGAAATCCAAGCTAAAAGTCCGGTCCCGGCCTTAGCTTGAGGGGGAGTATTAGACGATATATAGGCCCGGCCCTATGATTGTTATAGCCGGCCCTAATGTTGTTACCCTAGTCTATATATAAGGATCATATGTTTCTCCTATGAATACACAATATATTACAATCAATATACAATATTTTAAAGAAAACTTCACCATAATTTCCCATTGTATGCGTGTGGAATTGAGCTTTCAAGTCATGTTTTTTGGCATTTAAATCTATGTTTTCTTAGTTATAGCTATATAGTAGAAAATTTAGTTTTCTGTTTTCTATGAAAAGTTCTCATGAAAACATCTGATTTTAACATGTTTTCCGTTTTTCATGTTTTCTTAGAAAACTTTTCCATATTAAATAACTATGCTTTTCCATACCTAAACACAGCCATAACATTTATTTTGCTTCTCCTGTCATGAATAGGGAACTGGGATACGCTTGAGGTAAGGCCAAAGGCAAGAGGGGTAGATACTAGGGATGAACTCCTCAAGTTTTACAGAGAAAATTACTCAGCTAACATCATGAATCTGGTTGTGTATGCAAAAGGTATGCATGTGTCAATGTTAATAGTCTTATTGAAGTAATTCATGAGCTTGTGTCATTAACTCATTTTTGTAAATTTTAATACCTTCAGAAAGCCTGGATAAAATTGAGAGCAGTGTACTTAGCAAATTCCAAGGAATAAGAAATATTAACCGTAAGCAGCTTAGTTTCCCTGGTCAACCCTGCTCTGAACATCTTCAGGTATTTACAGAAACGGTGTTTATTATTTAGCTTGTTAATCTACTTGCATGACAATTTTTCTTCTTCCACTTTTCTAACTATGTCAGATTTGTGAAAATATGATGACTGCATTATGGTATAGTTTATTTGCTCTTTTTTACGTTTGTTCTTGTTTTGTTGCTTTTGTTTCTTAGGTTATTGTTAAAACTGTCCCTATAAAACGTGGCCACAGGCTGAGAGTTACATGGCCAATTACACCTGGCATTCATCATTACATGGAAGGACCAAGCAGGTATCTTGGTCACTTGATTGGTCATGAAGGAGAAGGATCCCTCTTTTATATCTTGAAAAAGTTTGGTGAGTTTTCACCATGTGTAAAAGCATCTAACTCGTCTTCATCTTGTGCTTCTCTCTATTTATACATGTGTGGGTAAATATCATTGATTCAATCATGATTTTCATTATATAATTTGATCTCATATATACACAGTACATCACTGATAATTAAAAAACTAAATAATTGATTTACAAGACTTAAAAGCTTTGCTTCTCTTGGAGGTCATGGGTTCAATCTCTGGCGTGGGCGTATTTACTAACTTGGTGTTACTAACTTACTAACACTAACTTGCCGTTCAAAAAAAAAAAATTAAGAGACTAAATCAATTTGAATATTAAACAATATTGTCCAGCTAATAGTGTGTGCATTCATTCTATTATTATACTTGTACAATACAGTTATAATTGGAACTTACTGAAGCCTTAACTGGTAATCTGTCATTACATCGTCATCATCAAATCATCATGTTCTTGGGTGAATAGTGACATGAAATTGGTTGCAGGTTGGGCTAATAGTTTATCTGCTGATGAATCTGACTGGAATGTGGATTTCTCTTTCTTTGAAGTGGTTATTGATTTAAGTGATGCTGGTCATGGTCAGTGTATCTAGTACCTTGTGTGTGTGGATGTTTGTTCTTTCACTTATCATACTTATATAAATTGTCTATTGAGATATAGGTTATGGTATATTGCATGTTTATTGGATCCTAACATAAATTGCATATATGTTCATGAAACGCATGGTGGGACCATCTGCTTCTTTAACCTGAAAACACCAGCAAATGTTGAACATATCATTGGACTCCTATTCAGATACATTTCGCTCTTGCAACAGTCCGGTGTTTGCAAGTGGATCTTTGATGAGGTACACATGCTAAATCTTTTTTGTGCGGTTTGCATTTCAGCATGTTATGATATGTTTAAGCCTTAAGGTCTATGTTCGTGTTATAATTTAAATTTGTGGTATTTAATTTGTAAACTGCCATTTGTCCTTGTGTCCAGTAATCGTTTATCTGATGTAAACTGCAGCCTAATTGTTCCAATGTTGGTTTAATATTCAATATTTCTTGAGATGCCATCTTATGCGACATGTTTCTTCGGCTTGTAATATAGTTTTAATTTGATGGATATCACTCTTTCATCATCATCAATAGGTCACAATTTAGAGAAACTGATTAATTTAGAATGCGATACAATGCAGTATAAAGACAAAGAAGTTACATTTAAGTCCCTCTAATATAATTATAGTGATTACTTAGACTAAAGCTAGAAATCTCTGAGAGGGTAAAGGTCCATGATTTTATCACTTGTGAATATGAATTGAACTTTGAGTTGACCTTTAGCTACTTGTTCACGAACAATATGATAATCTACATTAACATGCTTTCTATGAGCATGAAACACAGGATTGGCTAACAGGTAGGTTGCCTTTAGGTTGTCACACCAGAGAGTGGGTGGTGATCATGATGAGACTCTTAGATCACATAAAAGAGACTTTAGCCAAATCAATTCTGCCACAGTATCCGTCAGGTCCTTGTATTTAGATTCAGTTGAAGATCTTGAAATGGTTTTTGTTTGCGGGCAGAGTAGGAGACAAGATTGTATCCCAAATAGATGGAAAACCCTCCTGTGGATTGATGGTCGACTTGGCTGCTTGCCTAATCAGAATCAGAGTAGGCCTGAACTGAGTTTTGCCAATGTACATCAGTGAAGGCTTGTAAGGAGACTGAGTGGCAACTGTAGAGCTCCAACTGTTTCAAGATACTTGGTGGGATCTGAAAGTAAGGGACTGTCATCAAGATTCGAAACCTGGGAAGTGCTCATCAAATAGTTCACAGGTTTACAATCACAGAAGCTTGATCGATGTAAGACATCTGAGATAAATTTTCCTTGTGAGAGATAAATATCATTTTTGTGTCGGACTTCAATTTTCCAGAAAATAGCTAAGTTTCCCAAGGTCTTCGTGAGGAAAGTTGGAGCTGCAATGCTTGATGATTCGGTCAATTTTAGTGTTGTTGTTACCTATCACTATGATGTCATAAAAATCTAAAGTACAAAACTATAAGAACAATTGTTTAATGAAGTATGAAGTATAATCAGAAATCGAAGGTTTTCATATATCATGTAAAGAAATTACATAGTATAATTGAAATTACAAATGATTTCCAAGCTAATCACTCTTAACTATGAACATGGTGACACTATTAGAAATATTGCACACATGCTTGACAAAATAAGTTCTAGGTGTTAGTTCTTGATTAACCTTATTCAACCTAGAGTTTGGTAACCATCCGTTCCATATATGTAATTCCAACATATTGGTTTATATTTGAGTATGATATTATGTTGCATTCTTATTCAAAGTCCTAACATTGCTACTGCCTACTTGATGTGTTTTGTAAAGCTTTCAGCAATCTGCGAGATGACTTTCCATTATCAGGATAAAGTTCCTCCAATTGATTATGTGGTTGAATATTCATCAAATATGCGGGTATTTATTTTCCATATCTCATTTTTTTCCTTAAAAGCGATAAATTTCAGTTATGTTATCTGTAATTTGAAGTTTGTTGTTGATATAGATGTTAACTTATCAATCCAACTACATACAACAATAATGATAGTTCAAAATGATTATTTTTATTTTATTTTATTTTATTTTTTGGAGCTAAGGTTCTCGGTAGGAGCAACCTCTCTATCCTTGAGACAGAGGAAAAGTTTGCCATCATCCAACCCTCCCTATACCCTATGGATAGCTTAGCTATATGTGTCATTTTACTGATATGTTTGTGATAAAATATGTACCAGTTCTTCCATGGTTTTGAGTAGTGGCCTTAACTACTTTTGTTTCATTTTACAAATTTCCCTTGTTGCATCTTTTAGTTTAACTTCAGTTTTTTCTCCATTCTATTCAAAACTTGTGGAAAGCTATTGTTGACTTTAGTATCATAAGAAAGCATTGAGCTGTTTACTTATTCTAATAATCATTCTGAACAACATTGTAGTTATATCCCGTAAAAGACTGGCTAGTTGGGTCATCTTTACCTTCAAACTTCGTTCCAGGCGTTATCCAGTCAATGCTAAATGAGCTCACACCAAACAATGTCAGGTAACTCATCAATGATTTTTTCTGTATGAAAATTTTAATTTTTCTCATGTAACTCGGTATCAAGTTTATAATGAAATAATCATACTTCAAGCTCCACTTAGAATTCACTGCAAGATCCAAAATCATCAATAAACTAAATCTATATGCTTCCTTACTTATTTCTTTCTTTCCAGAATTTTTTGGGAGTCATCAAACTTTGAAGGACATACTGACCTGACCGAGCCATGGTATGGAACTGCATATTCTGTTGAAAAAATAACTGGTTCTATTATTCAGGTTTGAACCTACACATGCTTATGTTGTTATTTGACATGTTCAAAAACATAAACTATTGAATATTTAATATTGTGTGGGTAAATTATAGGAGTGGATGGATAAAGCTCCTGAAGAACACCTACATTTGCCAAGCCCTAATGCGTTTATACCTACTGATTTGTCAATTAAGAATGTCCAAGAGAAGGTGTGATTGGTGTTATAATTCAAGACTTTTAAATTTGAATTTTGATTCTCACAGTTTTTGAACCTCTAAACAGGTGAATCTTCCAGTTATGTTGAGGAAGTCATCATATTCAAGGTTATGGTATAAGCCTGATACATCATTTTCTACTCCTAAAGCTTTTGTTAAGCTAGATTTTTACTGTCCATTTGCTGGCAACTCTCCTGAAGCAAATATTCTTACTGACATTTCAGCACGGTTATTAATGGATTACTTAAATGAATATGGTTAGTCACAAAGCTTCCTTAGTTTAGTTATGGTATCATATATAACAGAAATTTATTTGTGCACAGTTGGATACTGCATGTTGTATTCTTAGTTTATGTTATTTGTACATTTCAGCTTACGACGCTCAGGTTGCTGGTCTTTATTATGCCATTTTTCACACATATAATGGTTTTCAGGTACATAACTTTTCATTTTGTGTTAGCATGGCCATTCGTAGAAGATATAACAAGGCATACGGTTTTTTTTCCCTTTTAAATCATCTTTCTATGTAATACAGTTAAAACCATATAGAAATTTTAATCTTTTTGGTATTATAATCCTTGACCTCAAAACTAAAAGCGGGCATATTTGGGAGCTTCTAAGTCATTTAGAAAAATATAAAAGATATCGGGTATTAGACAAGTTATAGATACTTATGTATATGATTTATTCTAGAGGGTATTAGAGTGTATTTATGTAGTCTATTTATATCTTGTAATCTCTTATTCAGAAAACACACAATACAATACACCTACGTTGTTTATTTTCGGGTATGTAACATATACATTAGTAAATTTGTTGCTTCCTGTTTGAAAAGGGTTATTTCTTTCTAATTTTAATTTGTATTAATACCTTATCTGCTAAGTCTTACTCTTTACTTATAAGCTTATTGTTGTTTTTATACCACTTTTAGGTGACTTTGACTGGATACAGTCACAAGTTGAAGATCTTACTTGAGACAGTAATTGAGAAAATTACAACTTTTCAAGTAAAACCTGACAGGTTCTATGTGATCAAGGTATGTTTGACTTAATTACTTATGTTGTTGTCTATCCCATGTCCTCATGTCTCATTTGTAAATTGTAATTGCTTCCCTTTTTTGCAGGAATTGGTTGCAAAACAATATGAAAATTTCAAGTTTCAACAACCATATCAGCAGGCTATGTATTATTGCTGGTTACTTCTAAAAGATCGATCATGGCCTTGGAATGATGAGCTGGAAGTTCTCACTAATCTTGAACCTGAAGATTTATCAAGATATTATCCTCAAATTTTGTCAAGGGCCTTCATAGAGTGCTATGCAGCAGGTTGTTTTACTACATTTATTGTTTGTTTCTTCTTTCTCTATTTTTTAACTTTAGCTTATTTTTCTTTATTTCAATACCAGGGAATATTGAACCAAATGAAGCCGAATTAATGATTCAACATGTTGAAAATGTACTTTTTAAGGGTTCTAAGCCTTTAGCTCACGCTCTATTTCCATCACAACATCTGGCAAATAGAATTGTTAATCTTGAAAAGGGCGTTAACTACTGCTATTCCAAAGAAGGTCTGAATCCAAGTGATGATAATTCAGCTCTTCTTCACTACATTCAGGTATGATTGAGAGATCATAAAATATGGGATCTAATCAACTGTTTTGTATTATTTTCTAGTCTGAAATTAACAGTCTAATAGTTTATCACATATAGGCTTGAATAGAGGTTTATAGACTAGTATTAACGATGTGTATGTATATATGTACAGGTAAATCAAGATGATTTTAAGTTGAATATCAAACTTCAGCTTGTTGCTGATATTGCGAAGCAACTAGCTTACCACCAACTTAGATCAGTTGAGCAACTTGGTTACATCACCGTGCTTATGCAGAGGTATATGAAGCTCCTTTAGATTTATATATGAAGCCCGTTTCATTATTGTATGATGAATTGATTAATGCAGAAACGATTATGGGATCCGTGGAGTGCAGTTCATCATACAATCTACCGTAAAGGTAGACACTCTATCTTATTATGTTTGTATGAGTATTCCTTAACTAATGCTGTTATTGGATTTAACAGGGCCCGAAACATATCGATTCAAGGGTTCAAGCATTTCTTAAGATGTTTGAGAGTAAATTGTATGCGATGCCTCATGATGAATTCAAGGTTGAAATTTTCTTCTTTTAATTTTTATAATTGTTGTTTGTAAATATGTTAGATTAGACCCATTTGTATTAGTTAGTTGGTTCTGGCCTATGGGCCCTAGTTTAGGATTTTCACCTCTATTTATAGAGGAGTTATTCTGCAGTGTAGATATACTTTTCAGATCAATACGTACTTGGTACCAAAGCTAAGGCTTTAGTGGTGTTTCCCTCCTTCCCGCTCCCTACTTCTATCATGATTCCGATCGCGTGAATACTCTATCCAGATCTTTATCCGCCACGCGTCGCCGCCCTTGTTTAAAGATCCGGCCACTTTTCCGGCGGGTGACCCCTCACCGCCGACATCATTGTGTTTCTTGTGAAATTCCGGTAAGACTGTTGCCTCCTGCCTTCGCTGTCGGATATTTTCCTCCGGTCACCACTGCTACTATTTTCTGTCCTTGGACCACGTGAAGTACTTTTCAACACGTGTTTGCTTACAAATTATTGTCGTATTGTTTTGTTATATAGTGGAAAAGTACTATTTATCCAAAGTTTACTGTATGTTACCTTAAAGTTAACGTTCAAGTTACTTTTGTTCTGATTTGCGGTTTATTTGGCTTATTATTACTATTATGGTTTAATACTATTATCATCTTATGGGAGACGGGAACACTAAAGTCGTTAGTGAGAACCAGATTGACTTTGGTATCGTTAACTTTGCATCTGTTTTTCGTATACCTGTGAAACTCGACTCTGGTAATTGGAGTTCATGGAGTCAATCCCCCAGATTCGATTACGCCAGAATGCCGCATTGATGCTAGTGGTATACAAATGGCTCTCTGGAATGCTATGGAGCCACTAATCCTTGTTATCGCTCAGAATTTCCCTACCATAAATGGAATGTGGGATCACCTGTCTACAAAGGAATCCCAATCTCATGTGTATTCGGTTGTCCAGGCCTACACTAGGATTGAACAAGGTGATTCTACATTCATGTATTACTTTACGTGCTTTTCAAATTTTCAAGATGAACTACGTGTTCTGTCTCCCCCAACTGCTGATTTGAAGGTCCAGGAGGAGTGTAATGCCAAAATGGATGTCATGACATTCATTGCCGGCCTATCACCAAAGTAAGATAGTGCTCGACCTTTGTTGTTGAGCAATTCTACTTCCATTTGCTTTGTGGCATCCACATATCATCTTCTGCGAGAAATGCATGTTCGGTTGCCCCCCTACTGATATATTTGCAATGTATACATCTACCGATGGAGGCACAGGCCGAGGTTCTCATGTGACACCGTGTAAGGGTATTGTATGTGGTGGTGGTGTCATGATACAAATTCATCACAACAAAGGGTCATCGGCTCTCTACCACCCTTCAACAACTTGGCTTTCATGGATCTAAAACTGATCCATCATTATTTATCCTCAAAACAGGGGGTACTTTGGTGTATGTGCTTGTGTATGTTGATGATATAATCATCACAGGAAACAATAATCTGGCAATTGAAGATATTATCAAGCAACTAAGCACCACATTTGCACTCGAAGACTTAGGGAAGTTACACTACTTTCTAGGGATTGAAATTGTTCCTCAAGGTAAAAACATCATTTTGTCTCAAAGAAAATATATTTTGGATCTCCTTCAAAGATCAAGTATGTCTGAGTGTAAGCCTGTGTGCTCCCCCATGAGTACTTCTCAAATATTGACCTTGAGTGACAGTCCACTACTTACTGATCCTTCAAAATATCGTCAAACGGTTGGGGCGCTTCAATATGTTACTCTTTCGCGTCCTGACATCACTTTTGCTGTAAACAAAATTTGTCGGTTTATGCACGCACCGACAGAAAACCATTGGGGTGTTGTCAAACGGATACTACGATATTTAAAGGGTACTCCCGAATTGGGACTTCTCATTCGCCACGACTCTGGATCCATTGTACATGCCTTCACGGATGCTCATTGGCTATCTACACCGACAAACACTCTTCAGGCATATTCTGATGCTGACTGGGCCGGGTGTCCAGATGATCGTCGATCCACTGGGGGATTTGCCAAATACTTGGGTTCTAATCTAATCTCATGGTCTGCTCGCAAACAACGTACAGTGTCCCGGTCCTCTACAGAGTCCGAATACAAAGCTCTCGTGGATACTGTGGCTGAATTAACGTGGTTGGAAGCCCTTCTCCATGAGCTCAACATTCCTACCAACGCATCTCCTACGTTATGGTGTGACAATCTAGGGGCAACGTATTTATCTGCTAATCCTGTTTTCCATGCTCGAACAAAGCATGTTGAAGTCGATTTTAACTTTGTTCGAGAAAAGGTTGCTCAAGGAAAATTAAATGTGCAGTTTATCTCCACAAGTGATCAGATTGCTGATATCCTCACAAAGGCACTCTCAACTCAAAGATTCCTTTTTCTACGCTCCAAGCTTCAGGTCGTTCCCCGCCCTTAGCTTGCGGGGGAATGTTAGACTATCTATTGTAATTAACATAATTATATGGTAGTCAATTGTAATATTCAATTCTATATATAGGGAGATTATGTAATCATCATTTATTCAATAATATTCAACCTCAATATACGGTTTCTCTCTCACAAATGTAGTTTTGGTCATCAGTCAATTGATTACTTGGGACATATTTTGGATGGTCAAGGCGTTTCCATGGATCCTAAAAAGGTTAGTGCTGTTGTTGATTGGCCAATTCCTAAGACCTTGCGGGAGTTGCGTGGGTTCTTAGGCCTAACCGGCTACTATCGTAAATTTGTCAAAGATTATGGTACCATTACTCGTCCCTTGACCGATTTGACTAAGAAATATGCCTTCTAGTGGCATCCATTAGCCCAAGAAGCCTTTGATTGCTTAAAACGCGCTTTAGTTTTTGCTCCGGTCCTTGCTTTACCGGACTTTACCGTGCCTCTCGTCATGGAATGTGATGTGTCTAGTTGTGGTGTTGGAGCTGTTCTTATGCAGCATAACCGGCCCATTGCTTATTTTAGCAAAGCACTAAGTGGCCGCACTTTAGCTAAAGCCTATGAACGTGAACTCATGGCTTTAGTGTTAGCCGTTCAGCATTGGCGACCTTACCTCTTGGGTACTAAATTTGTAGTATGTACAGACCAGAAAAGTTTGAAATTTTTGCTCCAGCAACGTGTATCCTCAGCTGATCAAAAAACTGGATAGTCAAACTCTTGGGTTATGATTTTGATATTTTTATAGACCTAGTCGGGAGAATCAAGGCTCCCAACTTATCGAGGAGGCCAAACAAGATAGGGAGCTTATTCGCTTGACTCTGCAATGTCAATCTGCCCCAGCTAAATGTCTGGGCTATTCCCTTAAAAATGGAGTTTTGTTCTACCAAAACCGTTTGGTTATACCTCGAAACTCTAAATTTATTCCTGCATTATATCATGAATTTCATGTTACTGCCAACGGAGAACATTTGGGTTTCTATCACACTTATCGGCGCTTAGCTGCTAATCTGTAGTGGGCCGGCATGACTTCCACTATCAAACGTCTGATACGTGAATGTGATGTTTGTCAACGTTGCAAAGCTAGTTCAGTAGCTCCGGGAGGTTTATTATAACCCTTAAAGATTCCAGAGGTGGTTTGGTAGGACCTTTCCATAGACTTTATCACTGGGTTACCGCTCTCAAAGGGTTTCTCGGCTATTTTCGTCGTGGTGGACCGCTTATCTAAGTACGCACACTTTATTCCCTTGAAGCATCCTTACACTGCCAAATCTGTGGCTGAAGTTTTTGTCAAGGAAATTATACGTTTACATGGGATTCCGAAATCGATTGTCAATGATTGGGACATTATTCCTTAGCAAATTTTGGCAAGAAATATTTCGTTCCGGGGGGACTAAATTCCACCTGAGTTCCACCTATCATCCTGAGTCCGATTTTCAAACCGAAGTCATTAATCGGTGTTTGGAAACCTATTTACGTTGCTTTGCGGTGGATCAACCCAAGAATTGGGCTATTTGGGTTCCTTGGGCGGAATTTTGGTATAATTCTACCTTTCATGTGTCTACGGGTACAACGCCTTTTGAAACCGTATATGATCGCCGCTCCTCTTCTGTTTTTCAGTTTCTACCCGGGGAAATTAGAGTGTGTCGGTTGCCAGGGAGCTTCACGACCGAGACGAAGCTTTGAACCAATTAAAAGTTCATTTATCCAATGCTCAGAGTTTCATGAAGGCACAGGCGAATAAGACACGTCGTGATGTCCATTTTTCAGTTAGGGCATGGGTATATATGAAATTAAAGCCTTATCGCCAATTGTCCGTTGCAAGTCGTATACATCAGAAATTGTCGGCCAAGTTGTTTGGTCCATTTCAAAATTATTGAGAAAATAGGACCTGTGGCTTACAAGCTTCAACTTCCAGCTACTTCTAAAATCCATCCGGTCTTCCATGTTTCTCTCTTAAAAAAAGCAGCTACCATACCGACTGAGTCAGTGTTACCTCTTGAATTAGACATAACTAATTCTCCTTCATTGCTACCAGTGGCTGTGTGTTGGCCAATCGGATCATCCATGGGGGGTTGAAACCTTCGGAATAGTGGCTTATCCAATGGCAAGGCCAGTCTATAGATGATGCTACTTGGGAGGATTCTTCTTGGGTGAAAGATTAGTTCGCTGATATCAGTCTTGAAGACAAGACTGCGGTTGCAAGGGGGAGTAATGATGCAAATTCATCACAACAAAGGGGCTCAAAAGAACTCAGTTTATTCTAGAACGGTAAACATGTTATTTCTAAAAGTGGCTAGGAGTTTGTTAGAGGAGAATGTTATATAGAGTAGAATAAAGGAAAGGTAGGGTATGCATAAGTTTGTTATAGTTGAGTGGCTCCTGCGTATGCAAGGAGAGAGAGCATTGCTCTGGTAATCAGTGTAATCTTTCCCTTATTTTCATCAATAGCAAATCTGTCAATTGTCTTTCCTTAAATTCAAGCTCTAGTTACCTTTCATTTCCATTGAGTGTTCGTAACCCTATCATGTCATCTGTCACTATTGCAAGGAAAACAGGCACACCAAGTATAATTGTCCAAACTGACCTACTGGGTCCCATTTACCTCCTTGTCCTAAATCACAAATGGTTACTTCTATTGAATGTCCTACACAGATTACCAAGATTACTAATGCTGCTACTACCTACATTATACTTAGAAGATCTTAATCGTCTCCGGAAACTACTTTCTTCTCAATTAGTCGCTCCTAGTGCATGAGCCAATTCACGTTCATTTTCTAACCGTGACTTATCCTGGGTGGTTGATTCTTAAGCTACCCATCACATGACCAAGAATCAAGTGTCTCACCTGCAACATGTTTCTCACCCACTGGTTCGACTTGCTGATGGATCCTCATGTCCTGTTTGTAATATTGGATCCATTGGTAATTTGAGAAACTAGACACTTTCTTCTATACTGCTCGTTCCTAAATTTCCTGATAATCTTTGTTCACTAAGTCAGCTCACTAAACAAATTAATTGCTCTGCAACTTTTTATCCTACTCACTATGACCTTCAAGAACTAGGAACGGACCGACTTACTGGCACCATCGTTGAATCAGGAGGCCTCTATAGTCTGTCTTTATTGTCACACCTTAAAGCAAAGGTATGGAATTCCAGCATCAGGGAGGCTCACTGCTGGCTAGGCCATCCCTCTATAGCGGTTCTAAGGCAAATGAGACCGAATTTATCAGTTTCATAGTCATGTCAGCTTGGCAAACAAACCAAATCCCCCTATCCTCCGAAAGTGTTGAGTGGAGTCTGTAATCCGCTTGAACTTTTGCATTTTAATATTTGGGGTCCTTCCTTTGTTAACACCCCTTTAGGCTTTGAGTATTTTGTAACCTTTATTGTTGATTATTCTCGTACCATTTGGGTTTACTTGTTGAAATCTCGTAGTGAAAGTAACTTGATCTTTCGTGAATTCCATTAGCATGTCCAAAATCAATTCAATACATCAAAATTCTTCATACTAATAATGCGAAAGAATACTTATCCCTTGATTTCTCCATATCTCAACAAACATGGCATAATTCATTAGACCTCTTACGTATATACATCCCAACAAATGGTGTTGCTAAACGCAATAATTGCCATCTATTAGATTTTACTCGGACATTTATGAATGATTCTCATGTTCCTCATCGGTTTTGGGGAAATGTTGCTCTTACTACTGATTAATTAAATGTATGCCCTCATGCGTTCTAAATGGTAAAACACCATTCTTTGTACTATTCCCTATAGGCACTCTTTTTCGCTTCACACCTAGAATCTTTGGATTGGCATATGTTCAAGATCATCATCCAGGAACCACTAAACTTGACCCGCGGGCTATTCATTGTGTCTTTCTTGGTTATTCCCATGTTCAGAGAGAATATTGGTGCTATAGCCCCTCCCTTTGTCGATATTTTACTGATGTTACTTTTCATTAGTCTTTTCCTTACTTTCTTAAATCCTGTGGTATGATTGCTTATCTGTTTCCAGATCCTATTATACTCGACTCTCCTATCGTTCCTACCATTCCTATCTAATCTGTTCTATATGCTCCCCCGGTCTCAGATGTTACAAATCCAGTTTCTGCTACATCTGGTTTGCCAACAGAGCCTCTGCCCATGATTTTCACATATGCGCGACCGCTTAAAGATAAGGCAATAGAGATTCGTGATGTAGAACTGGACAATGACCCTGGTAAGTCCTCGGTCCAACCTTTTACCTTAGATAGTGCCCATGATATACATTTGCCAGATGTTGAACTGGTTACACCAGATACACTTGTTTATGACCCACCTGCGTTTGCTTTCCAAAGAACCTAGACACCACACCCGTTATCCGATACAGGAATTTGTTGCCTATGCTCACCTTTGATTTGAGTGTCATGCCAATACCAGGGGTCTTCAAAATCGGATATCCGGATTTTTCGGATATCCGGAAATTTTGGATAGTGGATTTCACTATCCGAATCCGAAATTTTGAATTCAGATTTGGATATCTGAATTCTAAAAAATATATGTATTATTTAATAATTTTTATAAAAGTTTAATAATATTTATTAGAAATGTTTCTGGATATCCGAATTCTTAAGAAATATCCGAAATATCAGAAAATTATAATTAATATTTATTAGTTAATAAAAAAATTTGGATAATTCGGATATCCGAATATCCAAAAATCCTCAAAAACACTGTCCGAATCTAAAATTTCGGATATCCAAATTTTTGAATATTCCACGTTCGGATTTTCAGATATTTTAGATTCGGATATTTTTGAACACCCCTACCCAATGCTATTTCCATTGACTCATTCATAATTCCCAAGAATGTGATAATCGCTCTAGCTCACCCAGGATGGAAAAAGGCTATATAAGAGGAGATCAGGGCTCTTCGGAAGAATCATACGTAGGGATCTTGTAGCGCTTCCTCATGGAACGTGTATTGTCGGTTGTCATTGGGTATTCACAGTTAAACTTAACCCTGATAGAGCCTTGCATCGCTTGAAAGCTCGTCTAGTTGCTAAGGGTTATTCTTAGGCTTACAGTATTGATTATGATGAACTTTCTTTCCGGTTGCTAAAATGTCATGTGTGCGAATTTGTATTGCCCTTGCTGCCATTAATCATTGATGTCAAGAACACCTTTCTTAATGGTGTTCTTGAGGAGCGGGTATATATGGAGCAACCACTTGGGTTTATTATCAAGGAGGAGGCCACATAAGTATGCAGATTTTGTTGTTTATTGTATGCTTAGCAGTCTCCCAGAGCGTGGTTTGGCTGGTTTTCTAGTGTTAAGGGAGAGTTTGGGATGATTTGTAGTGCATATGATCATTCAGTATGTTCCAGGCATTGTGAGGGCCGAAGGATTATTACAGTTGTTTATGTGGATGACATAATAGTTACAGGGATGATGAAGTCGGGATTACTAATCTCAAAAAGGTTCTTAGTCTTAGTTTTAGATTAGCGACCTAGGTCGTCTTAGATACTTTCTAGGCATAAAGATATCTCGTTTACCATAAGAAATACTTTTCTCTCAATGGAAGTATGTGCTCGATATGTTGACCGAGTGTGGATTGTTGGACTGTAAACCGGTAGCTAGCCCAATGCTTCCTAGTGAAAAGCTTCTTCCGGAGAACGAAAGCCCGATGAAGGATCCTGAATGATACATGCGTTTAGTCGTAAAGCTTAACTGACTGACAGATACTCGTCCAGATATTTCCTTTGTCGCTAGCGTTTTAAGTTAGTTAGTGGTCATTTTGTACACCGGGCACTAGGATGCTACTCTTCGCGTACAGAGATATCTTAAGACTACACAAGACTAGGGATCTTGTATTCTATGGATGTATTCTGATCAAAATCATTGTTGATTGGGTGCCCTTTACAGAGAAAGGAGACGGAAGAATATCAAGATTCTCAGATGCTAATTTGGAAGGTTGCCCATTTCACAACACTCTACAACTAGATATTGTGTATTCTTTGGAGGAAAAATCGTATCTTGGAAAAGAAAGAAGCAACACACAAAATTTAAATCAAGTGTTGCATTAGAATACGGAGCAATGGCATATGTTACTTTAGAGTTGATTTGGATTTGTCGCTTCTCAAAGAAATCGGAATTGTTCTAATGACTTGCTAATGTTATATTGTGATAGCCAATCAGCCATACACGTAGCCAAGAATCAAGAATTTCACGAGAGAACAAAACACATAAAGGTCTATTTCCATCTCGTCAGGGATTGTGTGGTGGGGACCTAGGCTGATCCTCCATCCATTCAACCGATTCATAGCAAGACAAAATTCCAACTTGCTGATATCTTCAAGAAACCCCTTCAAAAGGCTTAAATAGACTTTATATGTAGCAGGTTGAGCATGATCAATATCTATGCTCCAACTTGAGGAGTGTTAATTGTAAATACGTTAGATTAGGCCCATTTGTATTAGTCTAGTTGGTTCTGGCCCATGGGCCCTAGTTTAGGTTTTTCACCTCTATTTATAGAGGTGTTATTCTTCATTTTAGATACGCTTTTCAGACCAATACATACCATTTTACAAAACTCTTTGCCATAACGAAGTCTTTACAAGTTGGTTTTCTTGGCAATAAACCAGTGAATTCTTGACAAGTTGTTTCTTTGATATGAAAAGATAATAATGCTTTTGTTTATCAATAAATATATGATCTGATGCTGCAGAGTAATGTCAATGCATTAATCAAGACGAAGCTTGAGAAACACAAGAACTTAGGAGAAGAATCTGAATACTTTTGGGGGGAAATCCAGTATGGCACCCTCAAATTTGATAGGAAAGAATATGAGGTATGAAACTTTTTGCATGTTTAGAACAACACATTCCCATATCAATGTGTTATTCTATACCTTTTGGAAACAAGTTCTGTTTCATGAAATCATTTCTTTTTTTATATTTAAAACATCTATATGTGATTCAACACTAAATCAAACACAAGGTTAAAATGGTAACTTTTCTTATTCACTATATTAGTGTCAATTGTGTCGGGTTGGCGGGTTGACATGATAAAACCTATATATTTACTCGTGTCAAAGATATTAGCCCTGTTTTGGAGACACTTATAATAGTGTAACCCAAACACGACCCATGTAACCCATTTATATAAACATGTTAAAACAGGTTGACGGGTTGTAATCAAATTGTAAACTGGTCATCAACGGGTTGTAAACAAGTTTTAACGAATGGGTTAATGGGTCAGCGCTAGAAGAAATATTATTCTAATTTTAAACAGTTAGTTCAATTAAAGATTTAAAAAGTTCAACCTGAACTCAAAACCGGATTTTTTTCATGGTGTCATATCAAAAAATTGCCACACAATAATTGCTGTGTGAAACAGGTTGCTGCATTAAAGCAGCTGACAAAGGAAGAATTGGTCCAGTTTTTTGATGAACACATAAAAGCGGATGCCCGGCAAAAGAAGACATTAAGTGTGCAAGTATACGCAACTGCTCATTCTACAGAAAAGACACCAGACGACTGCAACATGGTTGATATCAATGACGTTTTCAGTTTCAGGAGGTCTAGACCTCTCTACGGATCATTTAAAGGAGGATTTGGTGATGTGAAGTTGTGAGATCTTTTGTTTACAAAGAACTTACCGTTTAAAACCGTCGTTTAACCTTTAAGGATCATTTTTCTTTATTTTGTACTCTTTTTCTTAATTATACGGAGTGAATTATTTGTGTAAAATTGTATATGACATGTAAGAAAACTACAGTTATTAAGATAGTCTCAATAAGAATCGGTGTGTACCATATGGGCTTTTACAACATGTTGAGACTTAATTTCACCTTATCAAAAACCATTAAATTTTTAATTTTGGAGAACAGATGTCTAATGTTTTACACGTGTTTTTGATGAACATAACGTACGAAGGGGTCTGTTCAATTCCAACTTAGTTGCCCATTCATGACAGTCAAAATGGATGATGAGCACATATTAACAAATGTTTTTATTAGTAGACAACGATTCATACATAGTAGAATCAATCAACATATATGGATTAATTATTGTAACAAATTGTATTCGTATTAGAATTTTCTTTATACTCTATAAATATTGAATCCTAGTTAACAATGTGAACACAAAAAAAAAATATACCAACATACCGAGCCCCTTATGGTGTCACACTATCACACTATCACAGCACTAGTTTGGATCGGGCTTCATTAAATTCCGGAAGTGGATCGGATTGTGGTGTCATAATGGCGAACTAAGAAGAATACCATGCCTGACATATGGTATGCAGCCCTGGTCTTTTTTTTTGGGTTTATACAACAGTGTAGGGTAGTAGCATGTCGGCATAGAGACCTTGTAGCTGACGTATGTACATCGAAGGGCGTAGCGTATGCTGACATCTGGGTGTTTTTAAACAACTTGTTTCAGCATCATTTATACCCGTTTGTTTAATGTACTTTCATTTCACTTAATAACTCTCCACATAAACATATTGTATATATACTCACAATTATTATGGTCGGTGACAAGTCCATTATTTTTATATTTATAATAATATTAGATAAATATAAAAGTTACAGCTTAAACCCTTAATTTTATAAAGTTTTAACTTGTTCCCCCTTGTACTATATATAGTATATACTCTTTTACCTCATTAATTTTTATTGTAATCGATTTTTCTTCTATAACTTTTGTTTGTTAACTTAAAAAAACTAATTTGTGGTCCTGTTTAATTTTTTTTTCCTGATGTTCCAATGTAAATTTGTTTATTTGAGTTGTTTTTAAGATATGATATTTATCTAGTATCGTAGGTTATATCAAACGGTAACATGGTGGTACCTTGAAGAATGAAACTGATATCGACCGAAGAACATCGGTACCATTATGTAATTGTTTTCTAACTATATTTTGAATCGAGTCATCACAACTTCATACGTTTCTATTATATACTGAATCATGTTAAATGTCACCATCGAAACACGCGTAATGAAGTCTGCAAACGCAATAGATGGTGTGGGTTTAATCTCTAGTTATATATAACTATAACAGTAACAATGATCAAGTACTGTTCATGTGTGTTGTCTTTATCTGATTTTGTCGTTTAATGCGTTACAACCTTTGAAGCACAAAATGCAACTCCCTTTTTCTATCACCTCCTCCTTTCTTCCTTCTGAATCAGTATGTCAACCATATACAATCTCTTCATTGCCACGACATGGCAACCTCGTGAGTTTGAAACAAAGTCTGTAACAATGGCAGGAAGGAGGTGGTAATGTAGGAAATAAATATCTCACAAGTAAGATTTTGGGTTCTTAGCTCAACATTGTTGCACTTTATATTGAAGCTGAAATTTAATGGCCTTACTAGCATCTTGAGCTTAAAGACGCATTTGTCTTTTTTACTAAGACTATGATGTAGTTTGTTTTTTAAGAGGTAAAATATCTGCAGTCTGTGGATCATCTCTGCAGACATCTGTAGAAGAAGAGGTGGACCAATGCTCTGCAGTCTGCAAGAAAAAGACTGTTTGATTTTTAACTTCTGCAGACTGTTACCTTTACAAAGAAACAAAATCACAAACATGTATGAAAACAAAATCACAAAAGTACCTTCTGAATAGAGAGGGAGACAGCGAAATGGTGGCGGGTGGCGGGAGGCAGCGACGGACTGGTGGCGGGTGGCGAGATGGTGGCGGGTGGTGTGCTGCGGTGATGGGGAGGTGGATGCGGGAGTGGCTGTCGATTACGATAGTGGAGGAGGTCGGTCGATGGCGGTGGCGGCGATGGAAAGGCCGGCGACGGCGTGATGGTGGAGGAGGTCGGTCGATCTATGATGTTAGAAGGGTTTCATAAAAAGGGGTTAAGAATGAGAAGAGGTTAGAAGATGCATGAAGTTAAAAATTTATGTCTGTATCAAGAAGATCTCGCGCAGATCTTTTTTAATAAAAAGTCTTCCAAAAACAAACACTCTGCAGATCTCAACGTCTGCGCGGCGCAAACAAACACTCGCGTAGTTTTAAAACCCCTTTTAGTTAAAGTTTGTTAAAATTAAGTGAGAGAAAACTAATTCACTCACTCCTGTTAATGTCCGTTAAAAGCTTGACTAAACATAAGTTTGAAGTCCCTTTTAATTAGGATCTAGTGCTTAATTTAACACCCCATTTGTGTTCAACTCAGCAAATTGGACATAAAATGTAAATAATATATCATGGCTTCACATAATTGTACAAATGTATTAAATAACCTTAAACAAAGAAGATATTGTTCCTTGATAGTATATACTTGTAACAGTCCGCATAAATTGTATCAAGATGTTGTACGTTTTACTCCCAATGGGTTGTCCATCCAGGAATTCATCGTTTTGTTTTTACCCGATGAGTTACTAGCCCAGACAAAAACACGTCTTGGTAAAGGAGGTTTCTACGCCTTTATAAAAAAGGTTTTGTTTTCTCCCTCAACCAATATGAGACCTTGCAGGACCGGGTAAGGGTGCCTAACACAATCAGTTTTATAATGAGGAGAGACTTGGAACACTTAACAGTTCAAATAGGGAACAGGGTTTGATTATGAGGATACTATGAACATTGTGTAAGTAATGAGACAAAACAAGCAATAATAACACAAAAATATGGTTTTCAAGGAGTGTTGTATATTGCTCTCAAGTTCTATTACAAATGTTACAAAGCATATCTAAATTACAAGAACCTGAGACTCTTTATACTAAATTCTACAACCGTCAATACTTAGAAGGACAGTTGGAATTGACTAATCTAGATAACAAGATCAATCTAAAGTCAAAAGACAGATTGTCTTTTGACGAGTGATTATGACATGCCATAGCTCATATCTTTTTCTATTACAAAAAGGTTTACCGGTACAAAAGTAAGAAGTTACAGACAAAGACCTTTATCTACAGTTTACAAAAAGATGGACTTTTCACCAACTCATACAAGTTGGTGAGTCTTTAGAGTTGCAGCAGAAAGTGTGTCAGCTTTATGTAAAGTAGATCAGAGAAAGCATGTCTTTCTCTATCTTCGAAAGAAATCAGTCTTCACAGCAAAATGGCTTCGAAAGACTTTGTCTCTGAAGCTTCGGAAGACTTCATCTTTGGCTTCAGAAGATTTGGACTTTGGCTTCGAAAGATTTTATACTTAGAGTATTTTCTGATGTAGTGTGTAAAACTTCCGAATCACTTCTACCTTTGTACGTCCAGTGGATGCATGCAAGAAGACCTTTGGTTGTTTTGGCTTTTTTGGTTGTATCAGCCTTATAATCTTCTGATATTACCTTACAAACTCCCCCTAGGCTGATGCTACCAAAATAGAGAAGTACTTCAGATGTTGATAGTCCTTATTAGGATCAAGACCAAGCCTCTCTTCATCATCTGGTTAGGATCCTTCAGACTTTCATATTCTCATGTCATAGAGATCATGTAGAGGAAGATCAAGCATGTCTTGCCAGAAGTAGACATCTTGACCTCCTTGATCTCTGATGACATACCATCTGTCCGGATTGGTAGCAAAACTCCAGAACAAGATAGGTCTTCCAATTGCAAGAGGCTCTACTTGAATAGGAGTTGGTTGAGCAGCCTCTTCATGCACTTTCTTAGGATGCTCTAACTCATCCTGAGGTGTGGAGGTGGATGCCTTGGTTTTCTTCTTCTTTGAAACACTTTTCCTGGCCATCCTTTTCCTCCTCTTTGAAGTTTTCAACTGAGATAACTGGTCTTCAGCACTAGATTGTTCTATTGTGTCCCTCTCAGTTGGGATCTCTTCTCTCACAGGTTCAGATGGAGAGAGAGGAGAACCCTGCTGCGGATCAAAAAATGAAGTTGGGTGAGATGCAGCTCTAGGATCAGGTTGTGTTGTCTTAGGGGGTTCAACCTTCACCTCAACTTCAGGTTGAGCTGGACTTGGTGGAGAATGCAAATCTACAAGCTCTCCCTTTTTAATCTTCTGCTTAATCACTCTTATATGCTCATCCATGGTGGATAGAGACATAGGACCAAGCCTCCTTCCGGAGAATCCGTACAGCTTTAAAAAGCTCATCATTCTTTGTCTATCTTCAGACTTCTTTTGGCTTTTTTGGATAATGGCCCTTGACTTTGCAGCTTCTTCCCTTAACTTTCTCTTAGCAGCTTTTCTTTCTTTTATGGCTTGTTCCTCCAGCTGCTTGAGATATTCAAACTCTATGTACTCAAAGGATAAGGGAAGAAGTGCAGCTGCCTGATAGAGTCTTGTGGCACTTAGGTAGTTGATCATTTTCATTCTTTCAGCTTCCCTATCTACCTGAGGTTATGCATGTGCCACAGTCTCTGTCTCAGGACTTTTTTGAACTGGGGAAAGGACAGGAGCATGTTTGTAGAGCCTTTTCAGTCTCCTTTCTTCCTTAAACTTGAGGAGCAATGCTACATCTTCTGTCTCCCTCCTCTCCTTTGACAGCTCAGTGTCAGCCGGCTCACTCAACTCTTCTAGGGGGAGAGATATGAGTTCATTAACATTATAGTTCCTGGTCCTCAGGTAGTTTAGCCTAGCTGCCTCAACTCATCATCTTGAGTGTTTGGCCTGGGGCAGCTCGGATAGCAGCTTGCACGAAGCCTGAGGACCCTCCTGAACTCTCTCCCCTTAGTTTCCTCTTCCTCTCTCTCTTCTCCTCCTCTAACTCCTCGGAGGTCATTTTCCTCTTCCCTTTGTCACGCACAGGCCTTGGTGACTCAGGGTGGGGAGAGCTTTAGCCTTTATTGCTTGGTTCACCAGTCAAGCTCTGGCCAAAGAGAGGTTGTGGAGCACCATCACTAGCTGGTGCTTCACTGAGGGTACTGGGTGCAGAAGGAGATCCTGTCTCAAGGTTCATAGGCGCAACCTCTGGGCCTTCAGTCAATGTTTTCCATTTGAAGCTAATCTTGGGGTCCACCTCAACATCCAGTTGACCAAAGATCTCACCATCCTTTGTCTATATAATCTTGATCTCATCTTGAACTCTTCTAGCACCCTTTCTTGTATCCAGTCTGCTAGTCTTCCAGCTTGTTTGTTTTGGCTTGGGTTGATAAGTGGAAGATCAACCAGCTTTATGAACTCATAGAAACTCAGGTTTGAAAAGTTGAAAGTTTTTTGTTGACCCTGAGTTCTAGAGATGATGAGAGCTCTTCTTTCTGTGTCATACCTCCATCCTATGATTGGGTTCTCATAGTGAGGAGATGGGGTAGACATGGCTCTGGGTATACCCTCCTCAAATAGACTTTGAATGAGAGAGTCTATATCTATGTAGACTTGAGGAGGTTGCTGAATATAGACTATTATAAGAGAGGGTGGTGAATCCTCTATGTCCATACTCTGAGAGGAACTCCCAAGTTCTATGACTGTTTGGACTTTCTCTCCCTTTTTGGTAGCATCACCTTCTTGCATAAGTGAGCTGGGAGTTGAGTCTGTCACATTCACAGGTTCTTGTGGACCTTGTTGAGTTCGTCTTGATAGTCTCTCAGCTAGCTGGCCCTTGAGATCGGTGATCTCAAGTTGCTGGTCATTGACCCTTCTTTCTAAGACAGTCACTTGAGATTCCAGGTGACTTATCTTTGAGACTAAATAGGTGCATGTTTGAGTCAGTTTTTGCACCTTTAGTTTCAGACTCCCTCATCTTTATCAAAAGAATCACGGGGGGTGAGAGAATTGGACCAAGATCCTCCTCCTCATCACCAGCATATTGTTCTTGGCTGCTGGATTTCCCTTATCTTATGATAGCTTCAAGAGAAGTGTCAAAAGGCCAGGTTGCCATGGTTAAGGTCTTAAAGATGTAATCACTTACTGAAGTGAGAGCCTCTTCCATATGGATCTTCTGAACAGGTTCAGGGAGATCCGCCTCAATGATAGGTGAATGATGTGGGATAGACCTGGGTGAGACATGAGTTCTCATCTCTCCTTGAGTAGGTATGGAGAAGAAAGACTCATGGTACTTGTTGAATGCTATGTCTTCATCATCATAGAAGTCAAGGCTGGGAATTGGTTGGTTTAGATCCAGTGGCTGGGGATGGTAACTTTCCCCGAAAGGTTGTTCACTAAAGTGTGGAGACTCTAAGTGAAGGCTTAAGGTTGTTTGGGGTGTGAGCTCATCAGGCTAAGCATGAGGAACCTCAGCACTGGTTATATAAGAGATGGGAGTGATTTGTTCCTTAGGGGAAGTGGGAGCTTGAGTGTCCACTTCCTCCTATAAGGTTGGTAATATGGGGGCTTGCATAAGCTGAATAGCATGTGCAGGGGTTCGTTTGGTTTTTCTCTGGTAGGTGATGGTGATTGTGAGCTGTATGGGTGGTTGAGAGATAGAAGGTGTGGGTTCAATACTAGCTGGTGCTGCTAGGTTGTCACCTTGAGCAATGAGCTCAAACATTTTTAGGGCAAGGGCTGTTTCTACCCCAGAGAAGCCAACAGTTGGCTTCCTCATTATTTTGAAGATGTTGGGCTTCATTTGTCCTAATTTAAGAATATTACATGTTCTCCTTAACTGTGTGCCCAGTTCACAGTTGAGAATGTGCTGGACATATCTAGGGAACATGTAATATTCTAGGGAGTCCAAGTTAGTAAGCAAATTGGTATATACAAATTGAGAATACCTAAACTTAACCCCCTGAACCATTCCATGGACTATGAATGAGAGGTCTTCTGGAATCTGATCCCATCATCCATGCTTGTTTAACAAGCTGTGTATGACAACATGAAGGAGGTACTTCCATTGGGATGAGACCTTCCCCTTCCTGAAGGTTTTGACTGAGAAGTCACCCTCATAGCCCATCTGCGCAAAGGAGTGGTTGACTGCAGCTTTAGGGAAGGACAAGTCACATTCTACATCATCCAGCTGAAGATGTGTGTTTATGGTGGCCGGAGTGATGAAGATTGTCCTCCCCTGCACTGTGGTAGACAGTGCCTTCTCCCCGTCCATGGTGACCTCTTCGTAGGTCCGCTAGAACTCCAACAAATGATCCTCATAGAGAGGAGGATCAATAGTGAGGGAGGTGAAGTAGTTGGTCAAAGAAAGGTAGCGACAAACCTCTGAGAAACCTGGATCTTTCTTAGAGTCTAACAGAGCAACCTAATTATGTTGCCAATGAAGATGCATGAAAAAATCGGGTTGATTTCTACGGTCAAGGTTGGCCATTTGAAGTAGCTTTATGATGAAGGAAGATAAGAACGAAGGTGGTTTGTGGGTGAAATTAGGTTAGAGAACAATGTAGATGAAGAGGAGAGTGAGAAGAGGGGGAACCGTTTGAGAATATATATGAAATGGATTTGAAACAAAGTTAATGCAAAAGGATAAACTTTGAAATCTGAAAGTAGGTCCCACCTCTGAAAAAGTGACCAAAAAGGTAGTTATTTTGGAAGTTGAAAATCTTCCGAAGGTAATTTAGCTTCGGAAGTTTTTTAAGAAAAAGCTTTCGAAGGTAATTTGGCTTCAGAAGATATTCTTAAGAATTATGAAAATTTGGCTTCGGAAGAAAAATACTTAAATTTTTTTTTTCTTCCGACACATATTTGGTTTCGGAAGATATTAAGAATTGGGAGTTTTATTCTAAAGAGAATAAATCTTCCGAGACTTAATTGCTTTCAGAAGATATTTGTCCTTCAAATACATGTATGTACTTAGAAGCATATTTAAGCTTTGGAAGATATTCTCGGAATTTCTTCCGAAGTTAAATTTTTTATAAGTAGTTAGTTGATTTGAAGACATAAATTTCTTCCGAAGTCAACTTGAAATCTTCCGAAGGAAAATATGTTTGAAAAAGTTTCAAAAATCTAAGGAATATAAAAAAAAATTCTTCCAAAATAAACTGAGCTTATGAAGGTGATAAAATAGACAACTTATGACACACAGGTTTTAGAAATAAAGTTGATTTAAGTTTTAAGAAAATCAACTCAAAGTTAATCATCCTAATAGCTAATACAAGATATTTGAATCTCTGTTCATCAAAGCTTTAGTGAACAGATCAGCAAATTATCTCTAATCAAATGATACCTGATGTTGATGTGTTTGGTCCTTGAGTGCTGCACAGGATTCTCTGTAATGGAGATAGCACTGTTGTTGTCTATGTGGATGGGAGTCTCTTTGAAGTTGAATCCATAGTCCAGCATCTGATTCTGAATCCAAAGCACTTGAGCACAGCAACTTGCAGCAACAATGTATTCAGCCTCAACAGTTAATGCAGAGACACAGGATTGTTTCTTGCATTGCTATAAGACAATCCTTCCACCAAGGAATTAACATCCTCCAGATGTAGACTTTGTAGTCATGTTGCAACCACCATAGTCACTATCTGTATAAGCATACAGATTGAAGTCAGAACTCTTTGGATACCAAAGGCCAAACTTAGGAGCACCTTTGAGATATCTAAGAATCCTCTTGTCAGCAACCAGGTATGACATCTTGGGGTTGGCTTGATATCTTGCACAGATGCATGTGGCAAACATGATATCAGGCTTGCTGGCTGTTAGGTACATAAGAGACCCAATCATAGCCCTGTAAAGATGTTCATCCACACACTCCCCCTCAAGATCAGGTCCTAGGAAGTGGTTTCTTGCTATGGATGTCTTAGTAACTTTACATTCAGTCATGTTGAATCTTGTAAGTATATCTTGTACATACTTTGATTGACTTATGAAGATGCCATTGTCAACTTGCTTCACTTGAATTCCTAGAAAGAAATTTAGTTCCCCCATGGAACTCATTTCAAATCTATTCTTCATCAGCCTCTCAAAGTCTTTGCAGAGCTTTGGATTAGTTGACCTGAAGATAATGTCATCCACATATACTTGAACCAGCATTAAGTCATTCCCTGTTCCTTTGATGAAGAGAGTTCCATCTATAGTACCCATCTTGTAACCATGTTTACAGAGATACTGAGATAGTGTCTCATACCACTTCCTTGGAGCTTGGTACAGTTCATAAAGAGCTTTATCAAGCTTGCAGACATAATCAGGATGATCTGGGTCTGCAAAGCCAGGTAGTTGTTTAACATACACCTCTTCATCAATCACTCATACAGAAAAGCACACTTGACATCAAGTTGGTAGACCTTGAAATTATTGGATGCAGTAAAAGCCATGAATATTCTTACAGCTTCGAGTCTTGCCACAGGAGCAAAAACATCTGCGTAATCAATTCCCTCTTCTTGTGTGTACCCTTGAACAACTAGTCTTGCCTTGTTCTTGATGACAAGTCCTCTATCATCCTTCTTGTTCCTAAAAACCCACTTGGTTCCTATGACAGTCTTCCCATGAGGAAGAGGACATATGTTCCAAACCTTTTGTCTTTCGAATTGAAGCAACTCCTCTTGCATTGCTTCAACCCAGCTTCCATCTTTCAAAGCCTTATCAATTCTTTAGCTCTACTTGGGACAAGCAAGAATATAGACAAACATTTTTGTCATGGGTTTATCCTCTTATTCTTACCCCTGTATTAACATTTCCAATGATGTTTATGGTGGGGTATGACTTGTGGATCCTGAGTTGAGGGATTACAGCAAGTTGATTTGAAAGATCTAGATTAGAGAAATTCAGATCTGGCAATGGAGTGTCACCCACCATATCAGCACACTTATCAAGTGAGACTTGATCTAATGAGTGCGTGACATCATTTATGTTGTCTTCTATAGAGTGGTTATCAGCATCAAGAAATTCTTGATCACTATCACCACCTCCATTTCCTCCTATATTTGAAGTTCCTTCACCTGAGTTTTGAACCTCTGAGCTGGAATTTGAAGGTATCTCAGATGTATCAGCTGAATTTGTCATGTTTGTGCTGATAGGATCTTCATTTACAGGGTTAGTCACCAATGGAGCCACAGTAGTCATCTTGCTTGGTCTTCTTAGCTCAATGTTATCTGTAGGGATCGAAACATTCTCGCAAGACTTGTTAAAATAGTTGGTAACTAAGTCAAGATCAAATAGCCAATCCGGACCAGAACCTTTCACACTAGGAGTGTGCTCATTGAAGGTCACATTGGCTGACTCCTCAACTACTCTAGTTCTGAGATTGTATACTCTATAAGCCTTAGCTTGGGAAGAATATCCAATAAAATATCCATCATCTAACTTCTCATCAAATTTGGCTACTTGATCTTTGGTATTCAAGATGGTGCAAGGACATCCAAATGACCTGAGGAAACCAATAAATGGTCTCCTTTTATGTCACAACTCATAAGGAGTCTTACCATAAGTCTTAACCACTAAAACTCTATTCTGCATATAGCAGGCTGTGTTAACTGCCTCTGCCCAGAAGGTGATGGGCAGTTTAGAGTCAGACAACATGGTTCTTGCAGCTTCAATAAGTCTCCTGTTTCTCCTCTCAGCAACACCATTTTGCTGAGGAGTCCTAGGAGCACTATATTGTCTTGTAATACCCTTTTCATCATAAAATGTATCTAGGATTTTGTTCTTAAATTCTATTCCTTGATCACATCTTATGGTCTTGGCCTTGTGATCAGATTGATTCTCAATTTTTAGAATGAAGTTCTTCAAAATCTCAAGAGTCTCATCCTTAGTTCTAAGGAAAAAGACCCAAGTGAATCTTATGAAATCCTCTGTGATCACTAAACAATATAAGGTCCTTCCTAAACTCATTACACTGATGGGGCCAAAGAGATCCATATGTAATAAGTGTAGGGGAGTAGTGATAGAGTTCTTTTCCTTTGGCTTGTGTGACACTTTATGTTGCTTCCCTTTCAGGCATGCAACACAATGATCATCACTTGTAAACTCTTTCTTTGGCATTTCAGTTATCAAATCATTCTTAATTAATTTATTCATATTCTTAAAGTTTACATGGTACATTCTTTTATTCCATAAGAAAGACTCATCACTATTTGCTTTAGATAGAAAGCAGGAAACCTCTCCTGAGGGAGATGTTTTTTGCAAGTCCATCTTGTACATGTTCCCTTTCCTGGGGGCTCTGAACAGGATATGCTCTTGAGGAATGACCACCCCGGGCTTGAGAACAATGCACTCATACTCAATAAAGAGCATGTTATGTCTCTGATCACAAAATTAGGATACACTCAGTAGATTGTATCCAAGCTCCTTAACAAAATTTACCTTCTCAATGATGAGCTTACCATTTATGACCATACCCCTTCTAGTGATGTAACCACCAGCAACTCCTCCAAAAGCAACTTGTCCTCCATCAATTTTCTCAAAATTGTGATGCAAAAAACCATTGCCAGTCATGTGCCTGGAACAGCCACTATCAATGATCCACACATTTTCCTTGGTCTTTAGTTGTTCCTGCATAAAAAGAAGTGGTTAGTTACACTTGGAAACCCAAGCCTTATTGGTCTTGGGCTTTTCAAAGTGATCTGAAGACAATGTAATAGTAACAGATCCTATAGAAAAGCATAGAAAAGCATAGACTTTTCATCAACTCATACAAGTTGGTGAGTCTTTAGAGTTGCAGTGGAAAGTGTGTCAGCTTTATGTAAAGTAGATCAGAGAAAGCATGTCTTTCTCTGTCTTTGGAAGAAATCAGTCTTCACAGCAAAATGGCTTTGGAAGACTTTGTCCCTAAAGCTTTGGAAGACTTCATCTTTGGCTTCGGAATATTTGGACTTTGGCTTCAGAATATTTTACACTTAGAGTATTTTCTGATGTAGTGTGTATAACTTCCGAAGCACTTTTACCTTTGTACGTCCAGTGCATGCATGCAGGAAGACCTTTGGTTGTTTTGGTTTCTTTGGTTGCATCAGCCTTATAATCTTCTGATATTACCTTACAAATCCACATAAACTATACCTAGATATTGTCTGCCTTGCTCTTGATAGGTTACCCATCCTGTAACTCACGGCTTTGTTTTCACCTGACGAGTTGCTCGTCCAGACAAAACGCGTATTAGTATAGGTGGTTTACACCCCCTTATAAGGAAAGTTTCGTTCTCCCATTCAACCGATGTGGACTTACATCTCCACCCTTATATGGAGTGCAATGTCCTCGCTGGCACATTGGTCCGCTCCTTGGCTCTGATACCATTTGTAACACATTGCCTCTCGTACAACCAATATTATCCGCTTTGCCCACGAGAAGCTCACAGATTTGATTTTAGTTGCACGGAAGAAAACTAACTAGGGAAGCCGCCCATCCCTGGATTACTACCACCTGAGTACGCTTAACTGTGGAGTTCTCCTTTCATTCACAGCCGATACGCCCAAAACACGGTGGTGATATTAATTAGAGGCATGACATTTTTTATGAGCCCAACATCTCTCCAATTCACGACATGACATTTGATAAAAAAACCTTTTAACATTGTTTTTAATTATGATACCACTATAAATAACTTTTCTATATGCACCATGCCTTCGGTGACTAATGTTTCACTACACCATACCCTAGCTGAGTGATGTTTATTTGCTTCATACCCCCGGTGATTATTGTTTAAACACATAGTGACTAATGTTTCACTACACCATACCCTTTGTGACTTGCATTTATTTTCTTCATACCCCCGGTGATTATCATTTAATAGCACCATACACCTTATGACTAAAGATTAATTGTACCGTACACTCGACGACTTGCTTTTATTTCACTCAACAACATGTCCCATTAAAGGTCTTGATCTTATCCATCTTTGCGATCTTTTACTTATCTGATCACAAAAGTCTTTGTCGGCCAAAATCTGTTACCCAAGCAAGTTTATGTATCCCACCAAACCGCATACAACCCTTTATACACCATTAATTTAACTCATCTATTTTTAAACATGTAAAAACATTATTCACATAAATCACACAACAGATAAACATAGATGTGATAATCAACCTATGTACCATCCTTAGTGATTAAGTCGTATAAGATCCAACTGAGACACCCAAATAGTTAACTGAAACGGCCTCAGGTATTAAACTTATTTAATCAAAGACATTTAACCAATATGTCAAATATGCTAACAAGATCATTCATATTTAGATTTCCATCTATCTCCATCTTCTTTTGGTAATATTAAATAGTAAACTATGTATAAATACTAAAAGAACTTTCGTCCAATGATATTAAGGTGTGTTACATGACCCGGGTTCAAGTCAAGTAGCAAACAAATGGTGTAAATTTAGGAACAAAATTATAATATATGATTTCATTAAAGAAACACTACTTATTAAATTTAAGTTTTTAAATTTATAACAGATTATCCTTTTTTTAATATAATCAAACTCTACTCCACAAATAAAGAACCACCGCCTCCACTACTAGCGCAGGATGAATGTGTCGTTGCCACACCATCAGATCTAGGGCTTCATCCGTGTCTAATCGATTAAGATTTTTGCTGGAGGGCTTAATTGATTGAGTTTCAGGTTTGATTTGTGATCTTCATGTAAAGATCTGGAAGAAAAACAGTTGTAATAATGGTGGTTAGCTATGTAGATCTGAAACATAAACAACAGTGATGGTGGTGGTTTGCTATGGTGATGGTGGTCACCGGTGGTTGGTGATCAGATTGGTGGTGTTGGTTGTTCTAGTATGGTGGTGGTTTTGATGGTATGGTGATGGTGGCTGGAGGTACGATGATGATGGGTGGTGGGTGACACCATGACTTATAATAGATGGCGGTAATGTGCAGCCGATGGTGTGCAGGCCGTGGGCAAAAACAAAAGGGAGGGGTGGGTTGGCAGGTGGTGATGGTGGGGTGCGGAGGCAACGGTGGTTACATATGGTTGGTGTGAAAGGTCGTAATTTTTTTGTATAAATTAATATTATTGAATATATTAACGATGAATTTTAGTATTTTAAAATCATGATATTTTTTTAGAATTGATTTTCAATCAAAGTATGACTAAATTGTTAATATCAGTATTAAGGTTTACCATCAAAAACTTATTTTTTAAATCCAAATGTATGTAATATTGTAAATGAATGTATAAAAAAATTAGTCAAATATAATGATTGTGTATATAATAGAGAAGTAAGAAAAGTTCTTCATTCATAATACATATATTTTATGTTCATAGAAAAAATCTTTTTATAGAATTATCAATGATTTTGATAGTGGAAGAACAATAATAAAAAAAAGTTGTTGTATATATAATAAAATAATTGTATAACAATATCTAATGTAGACAAATATTATAGTTGAAATATAAAACTTTTTTAAAATCTGAAATTATAACCCAAAAATCTTAGGTTGATTGTTATTATTGGAAATTAAAATTTGTGAATTACATATGCTTTGTTTTAATATTCAAATTATTAGTTTTAAATTTCAAATTATTTTTAAATAAAATCTTGGATTAAATTGCACATTAAATTTAAAATTTTAAGTTTCTAATTTCCATTTCAATCATTAAATTATAAATTCTAATTTTAGAATACTATTTAATTATACATTTATTACTCTTTAAATAGGATTCACGAGTTTCCTTTTAAAATCACATTGCTAATAAAATGACACATGGCAAGCGTATGCTATAAAGGTGTTATGTGACAACACAATGTTTAAAATTGTGTCATGTGACTGAATCCCTTTCATTTATTATATATACGGATATATGGATTTAACATATAAATCTTATAGAGTATTGAACTTAAGTAATCTATCTATACTAACAAAAGAAGCTTTTTGGAAGTCACATGGCACAATTCTAGCTCTACCAAGTTTTATTTTCCCACTTCTTTCTCTTAATAAATATCACATTAACTATTAATGATATTATTTAATATTTTTTCATATCAAAGTTTTTTATTAAATTAAAAAATAGATCTTTCTACAAATACAATTTCTAAAGAAATAACTCTTTATAAAATAAGATTTTATTTTTAAAATATCAAATTTTGAAAACAACACAATATATTTAAAACATGTGTTTTCTAAAAAATAAAACTCTTATGAAACAAAAATAATTAAAATTCAAAGTTTAAAGAAATTATTAAAAATAACATTTTTTTAAAAGCGGTTTGTTTTAAAACAGTTTATTTAAAAACCAACTTCTTTTAAGAAAAACAAAAAAAAATTTAAAAAATGACATTGTCTTTTTATCACTTGTACATAATATCAATCATCTATCTATACTAATAAAAGAAGCTTTTTGGAAGCCACATGACATAATTCTAGGCCTCCTAAATTTTATTTTTCCGCTTCTCTCTCTTAATAAATATCACATTAACTACTAATGATATTATTTAATATCTTTTCATATCAAATTTTTATTTATTAAATTAAGAAATAGATCTTTCTATAAATGCAATTTCTAAAGAAATAACTTTTTATAAAATAAGATTTTTTTTAAATATCAAACTTTTAAAAAAACACAATATATTTAAAACCTGTGTTTTCTAAAAATAAAATTCTTATGAAATAAAAATAATTAAAATTCAAAGTTTAAAGAAATTATTAAAAATGATATTTTTTTAAACACGGTTTGTTTTGAAACAATTTATTTAAAAACCAACTTCTTTTAAGATAAACAAAAAAAAATTAACAAAAGTTTAAAAAATGACATTGTTTTTTTATCACTTGTTCGTAATGTCAATCATATCTTATATCAAAAGATCGTTCTATAATTTATTAATTTTTATTAATAACTATTTAATATTTTATTTATTCAACCCGTGTAATACACGGGGTATTAACCTAGTGTAATAATATAAGAAGTAGAGTTTTAGTTAAAAGTAAGAACTAGACATAACAGCAAAAAGGTCTTAAACAAATATAAGAGATTTTAAAGAACTTTTTCTTGGTAAATAAAATATTTAAATTTCTACATATTAATTAGGGGTAAAAACGAGTCTAGTCGAGCCCAGTCTCATCTAAGCCCACAAAACTTGTTTAACATAAGGCCAATGAGTATACTACAATGCCCCGAGGCATTAAGACTAAGTTGGCTCTTAATGCACTTTGTAACCCATTCCATCCGGAGTGAAGGAGCGATAAAAGGAGTGGACGTGATTGCTATAATGAGCGTGAAGAAAGTCCCTTTACACACGTAAGGATTTTATATTTGTCTATAAATAAAATCAAGGGGCATAGATGTGTATGAAACCCAATAATGTGCACGTGAAGTTCAGAAGCATAAAAGTATATCTAGACTTAAAAAAAATTAAAGACCACGGAGCGGTAAAATCAAACTCACGGGTTGGTTAAGTCTAAACGTAATAGGGCATTAAAGAGCATTATAGCATTTTAATACTCCCTTACACCACTCACGTGGGCATTAAAGAACATTATAGTGAGAGGTGTTTTTATCATAACGTCATAACTTCTCATAAAATGTATAAGAGTTAATTTCAAGTTTGCTCCCTAAGGTTCGACTTAAGTAACAATTTTCTTTTAAAAGATTAAAAATATTAATTTACCTCCAAAAGTTTAATATGTTGTTTCAAATATACTTCAAAAGTTTTATTATTTTGGATAAAGTTAAAACAACTAATGAAATTTTTGAACTAAAACTAAAACAACTTTTGAAACTTTTGAAAATAAATTAATATTTTTAATCTTTTGTAAAAAATAGAGTAAAATCAAACTTAAACTCAATATATAATTAAGTAACGACTGTAAGAGGACTTTGTTTATTAAAAAGGGCGAAATCCCAATACTTAATCATTGTCATTTAACAATTTGGCTAAAACACATAATCGTTGTCTATATGCGCGTAGACTTTTTGAAAATTCGAAGTAGTTGAGATTAAAAAAAAACACATCTTCTATGTGTGAAGAATATACATACATATAAGTTCGGTAGATAGTCAACTGTCAAGCCATTGCATCACACCACCACTGAACCACCATGGCGGTCGGAAAAGACACGGCGGAGGAGATAATGAAGCCTCGAAACGACAGCAGAAGCTACAAACGAATAGTCCTTCCTAACTCTCTTCAAGTTCTTCTCATCAGTGATCCCGATACAGATAAGGTATATATTAACCTTTATCTTCCATTCAATCACTCCGATTTCTCAGTTTCAGGGCTTTCTGTTGTCGCGTTGATCGTGCGTTTGCTTGTTTTGATCAACAGTTTATGTTAATGAGATCGTGAGTTTGTTGTGTGTTTTTGGTATGTTTTGAAGGATTTGTTCTTGATTAAATAAGAAAGGTAATTGTTATTAGTTTTGTTAATTGTTCGGTTGAGTTTGTATTAGACTAGTATTCAGTTTGGTTATTTGTTTGATTATTTAATACTGCAACTCTAGTATATATAAAAGTATGGGGCCCAAGAACGGTACCAGATAGCCGGATATTGTCCGCTTTGGCAGTCGGCACGCCTTCAAGCACCCCGCTCTCACGGTTTTAAAACGCGTTTGGGAAGGTATCTAGTCTCATATAAGAGTTTTTGTTTCCCTTTCCAACCGATGTGGGATGTTACTTGTGTTTTGTGTGATTTGATCAATTTAATAAAGAAAATAGTCTTGGGGAGTTTCCCATACAAATACCGGTGTTTATCATATATTTTGAACAATATAACACATAAGAGATTGGTTCCGTGTGAGCGATCTAGAGAATAGATCACTATCGTGTGGGCAATCAAGGAGAATAGATCAGTTTGTATGAGCGATCAAGAAGAAGAGATTGGATTTGTGCGAGTGAACGCAAGAAAGGTTCATGTTCTGTGTGGTACAACTGAAACGCAAAAAGAAAGGAACCGAGTTGCGACGGAAGAAAAACATAATACAAAAGGGGATAAGCGGTGACGCTGGTCGGTGGCTGAAGATAAACCGAGAACTAAACAACATTTGTATTTAGGCACTAACATCAAGGCAGAGATTCTTTGAATGTGTAAGGATGGAGGGGGTGCTCTCACCACACACACCACACAACACCATATACCTACCAATCATATTTTGCCATGTCACACCACACCACAGTACATCACAACCTCAGATTTGGAGGGGGCACTCATGCCACTCCATGCCATATTTTTTAAATAAGAACTTCATAAAATTTAAAATGTTACAACCTAAAAATAAAAACTATTTGAAAATAAATAAAAAATAATAACCAAAACTAACTTTCGTCGTCTGAAACCATACTATCCACATTCGCCGCAACGTGTTCCACGAGATAGAATCTAATCCTAAAATGTGTGTTCTCATAGTGCAACTGCAAAATTGTATTTTCGTTCTCAAGTAAAGTGGTTGGTGGGTCTCGAATGTGCACGTGAGAAATAACGTTGCTGTCATTTTTTATAATCATATTGTGGAGTATAATGTACGTGCACATTTGATTTCTCATTTTTATCAGTTTTCATCGCTCTAGCCGGTCAAGCAAGTATTTGCCATTTTGATTTTAAAACACCGAAAGCTCGTTCCATGTCTTTTCTTGCAGACTCATACTCTTTTTTGAATTTCTTTTCTTTGTACTCAAGAGGATAAGAATATGATTTCACAAGAGTTGCCCAGGAAGGATATATACCATCGGCTAGATAGTAACCAAGTTTATATTGATGTCCGTTAACATGAAACGGACATATGCGGGCGGTTCCATTCAATTATGGTGTGAAGAGTGGAGATTGATGAACATTGATGTCGTTGTTGAAACCGGCTACACCAAAATAAGCATGCCAAAACCATATATCTTGTGACGGCACAACTTCGAGAATGACTGTTGTACGATCATGAATACCTCGATGATATTGTCCTCGTAAACACCTAGGACAATTTCTCCATTTCCAATGAGTGCAATTAATGCTACCTAGCATTAAAATAATAATAGCATTGCAAAAAATATTCAAGACACTCACTTGAAGTCCTAGCAGACATAGCTAAATATTCGTCGTATTTCTCGGGTGAATTACCTGTTGCGAGTCGAAACCCTTCTTTAAACCATGAAGTTGTTGCGCATATCTTCAACAATCTGTAGGAATAAATCCTAAGGCAACCGAAACCTATTTCAAAACATCTCGCCTTTGTATTTTGGGTCTTCCCCAAAATAATCGTTCATACAAACGTTATTAGCCCCACATGATCACGTTTCAAGATCCTTATTCTCGAACTTTCAGCCTTGTCGACGTGTTCGGCAAAAAGGCTAAAAAATTTCAACCCATCGGATTCGGAACTATCCGCGGATGAATAGGGAATATAAATTGACGGAACATTTTTGTAGAGTTAGAAATAAGTAGAAGAAATGTTTGAGAAGGGGGCATAAAATTTGGGATAATTGGTTTGTATTTATAGTGTTTGAGGTGTTTGAGATTTTTTTTTAAATAGCCGTTGGGGGGAGGGGGGGAAGGAATGTAACAGCTAGTTCCAAGATTAAAGTTTGGAGTGGGTCAAGACGACCACATGCCGTGAAACACGCAAATCGCGGCGTCGAGGGGCGGTGGCGGTGTTTGCAGCGTGGTGCAGGGCCACGGCGTGCCCTCACGGAGGGTGTGCGCCACCCACCCTAATTAAAAGGAAATTGCAAAAGTAAAACCTACATGGATGCTTCTTGGGTTTTGTGAAGAAGAATTAACTGATCGTCACCTTCATATAAAATAAAAAAGAGTTATTTTGCTAATATTAAGGTCAAGGGAAAAAATAAGAAAGCGATGAGCAAACAAGCAACAAAATTGAGAGATGACTGACGCGAGTATATTGAGAATGATCATGTTAATACTTTTATGATGACCCGAAGTAAGAGTTCAAGTCAAGAGGAGAAGGCACATGAAAAGCATGTGAAAATTCCTGTTATTGGAGAACATAGTCAAGGTTTGTTACCGGGTCAATAGACCAAAGATGGGTATTGCTTGGAATCAAAGATGTTGGAGGTACAAATCAAGATTAAGGGGGAGAATGAATGATTTAATCTTAATTAATTAAAAAGATAATTATGTTGAGGCCCTTTTGGATCGAATTATGCAGGATCAATTTCATGGATGAACATCGATTAAGAGTATGCACATGTTTGTGTAGGGACTCGGTGGAACACACAAGAACACAATACACGCGCTGAAATTCCACACTGAATATCGACAATCTGTTGGGTATTTATACCCTTACAATAGCGGTTACTAACTACTAAAACTAACCCCTTTAATTCCCACCTAATTTACAGATTTTACTTTCTTGTTTGACCTTTTATAAACATTAATTTTGACTCCTGATTAGTTTAAATTCTTGATTAATTTCTAATTCCAGCAAATTACTATTAGTTTTATGAGTTGTTTAGTTAAGTTTGTATTAGACTAGGATTAAGTTTGGTTGTTTATTTGATTATTGATAGCGTTTGAGCTAGATTAGGAGTAGTATAACTTTAGTATAAATAAAGGCGTATGGCTTTGTATTTTGTGTTTGATCAATATAATACATATAAAACTTCGTGGGGAGTATCTCACAAAATATCGTTGTTCTTTCGTGTGTTTATTATTAATTTGAGCCAACATGTTTGTCAGTGTGCAGCCTCCATGAATGTTGGTGTTGGTTCATTTAGCAATCCTGAAGGTCTCGAGGGCCTTGCTCATTTCCTTGGTGCGATTTTTCTTCTTCTTTCCATTCTATTTAACTGTTGATTCTGTCAGTTTTTACTATTGTTGCAGATGATATTTGTATGCAATTGAAAACGGAATTGACATCAAACATTTGTAGCTTTAGGTCAAATTGATCGATATGCAACTTCAAAACTAAAATTCTTGAAGTTGTTAACAAGATAAGGAAATCAATCCAAAAGAATACATTAGACATTCTAAGAATATAAACATTGAATTGTAAGCATGGGATTTCTTCAGTTTTAGCCATATAGGTATTGGTACTTGTTATCTATAGTTTATGCAGAATTATCTATATCCTCAGTTTATAAAGTTCATAGGATAAATCTAGAGTGATGAGTCCGTTGGGCAGTTAAAGATAATTTGAAGCTAACTTTTATTTCTTTTAATATTTAATTGCAGAACACATGTTGTTCTATGCAAGTGAGAAGTATCCTTTGGAGGATAGTTATTCTACGTACATATCAGAGGTACTTTGAATCTTTTTCCTTTTGCAGAAGACATGCTCCATGCTAACATTTTCTTCACACACATATGCATATGTTTCTTAGATGTTTTAGAGTTACATGCCATGTATATATTATCTCATAAGTGTTACTGCTCTTTTAATTTTTGATAGCATGGGGGTCGTACTAACGCCTACACATCCTCTGAGCACACCAACTATTACTTTGATGTTAATGCTGACTGTTTTGAAGAGGCTTTGGATAGGTACGTGTTATTCTTTTTTTGGCAATTTTATGATTACTTTGTGACGATTCCAGTTTTGTCATGGTCGAATTTTACTAATCTGTTGGGTTTGTTTAAAATGTCTTTTCTTAATTTCTTGTTTAGATTCGCACAGTTCTTTATCAAACCACTGATGTCAGCTGATGCAACTTCTAGGGAAATAAAGGCTGTTGACTCTGGTTAGCATCAATTGAACGGGTTGGGTGTTTGGTTACTGTATATTTTAGTTGATAGTTCTATTCACTCCCTCCGTCCACTTGTTTTATACAGAGAATCAGAAGAATTTACTCTCTGATGTGCGGAGAATGAACCAGGTAATGTTGTTTCTACACATCATATATCATAAGCTCTACATGAAGAGAAATCTAAAGATCTAGCTTCTGTGGCTACCATATTTTGCAGCTGCAAAAACATCTCAGTGCAGAAGATCATCCATACCACAAGTTCAGTACAGGTTAGCATTTCAACCCTCTTGTGTAAATCTGTAGAAAAAAGTATTATAATTGTATATCAAGTGCCATGGTAAGCTACATTGTATAAAGAAAGCTTCACCACAATCACAATTCTTGAATACTGCTTTCTTTGTGTTTAGTACGCATGTGGAATTGAGCTTTCCTGTCTTTTTATTGGTATTTAAATCTATGTTTACTTAGTTATAACTATAGAGTTGAAAATTTAGTTTTCTGTTTTCTATGAAAAGTTCTCGTGAAAACATCTGATTTGAACATGTTTTCCGATTTTCATGTTTTCCTCGAAAACTTTTCCATTAAATACCTATGCTTTTCCATAACTAAACACCACCGTAACATTTATTTTGCATATCATGTCATGAATAGGGAACCGTTATACGCTTGAGGTAAGGCCAAAGGAAAGAGGGGTAGATACTAGGGATGAACTCCTCAAGTTCTACAGTGAATATTACTCAGCTAACATCATGAATCTGGTTGTGTATGCAAAAGGTATGCATGTGTCAATATTAATAGTCTTATTGAAGTAATTCATGAGCTTGTGTCATTAACTCATTTTTGTAAATTTTAATATCTTCAGAAAGCCTGGATAAAACTGAGAGCAGTGTACTTAGCAAATTCCAAGAAGTAAAAATATTAACCGTAAGCAGCTTCGTTTCCCCGGTCAACCCTGTTCTGAACATCTTCAGGTATTTACAGAAACGGTGTTCATTTTTGACTTTTTAATCTACTTGCATGACAATCTTCCTTCTTCTGCTTTTCTAAGTGTGTCAGCTTAGTTATTATACGATTACTGCATAATTATATAGTTTCCTTGCTCTTTTGCACATTTGTTCTTGTTTTGTTGCTTTTGTTTCTTAGGTTATTGTTAAAACTGTCCCTATAAAACGTGGCCACAAGTTGATAGTTACATGGCCAATTACACCTGGCATTCATCATTACATGGAAGGACCAAGCAGGTATCTTGGTCACTTGATTGGTCATGAAGGAGAAGGATCCCTCTTCTATATCTTGAAAAAGTTGGGTGAGTTTTCACCATTTTTAAAAGCATCTAACATCTTCCTTCATCTTGTGTGTGTTTCTATACATATATTTGTGTGCAACCACTCTATTATTATACTTCTGCAATACAGTTATAAACAAATTGTTTTAGTTTAAACAAATCTTCTATGCATAATTGGAACTTAATGAAGCCTTAATTAGTAGTCTATCAGTTCATTTACATTTCGACATGTATCTGCATAGATATCATCATATCATGTTCCTGGGTGCGTAGTGACATGAAATTGGCTGCAGGTTGGGCTAATAATTTATCTGCTGGTGAATCTGGCGGGACTGTGGATTTCTCTTTCTTTGAAGTGGTTATTGGTTTAAGTGATGCTGGTCATGGTCAGTGTTTCTAGTCCCTTGTGTGTGTGGATGTTTTTTTCTTTCACTTATCTTACTTATCTAAATTGTCTATTGAGACATTGGTTATGATATGTTGCATGTTTATTAGATCCTAACATAAATTGCATATATGTTCATGAAACGCATGGTGAGACTGTTTTCATCTTTAACTTGAACACACCAGAAAATGCTGAACATATCACTGGACTCCTATTCAGATACATTTCACTCTTGCAACAGTCCGGTGTTTGCAAGTGGATCTTTGATGAGGTACACATGCTAAATCTTTTTTGTGTGGTTTGCATTTTAGCATTTTATGATATGTTTAAGCCTTAAGGTATATAAATTAAATTTGTGGTATTTAATTTGTAAACTGCCATTCATCCTTGTTTCCAGTAATCATGTATCTGATGTAAACTACAGCCTATTGTTCCTACGTTGGTTTATTATGTTAACCGAAGACATATTCTGTATTATTTAATGTAGTTGTATACAGCTGTCTATGGTTATATATTTACCTTTATTAGTCCCTTAGATTTAGGCCTTATTGTTAGCTCCTTTTGTGTATATACGTACTGCTTTGTTATGAATAAAGCATTGAGCATTTTACCTATTTTCATGGTATCAGAGCTGTACTCTATACCCAGCCGCCGCCGAGACAGACCTAGTCTTCGGACCGCTGGTCGCCGCCGCTAACCCTGTCCTCGGACTGCTGGTTTACGCCGCTCACCCGCTCACCTTGTCTTCGGACTACTGATTGCTGCCACCCACATCTTCGATCCAATACAAACCTTCAACTCCATTTCCTCTTCTCTAAACATGGTTGACGGAAATGATACCCCCCTTCCACCACCAGGAAATGCTAACCCCCCACCACCACCCAAACCCGCTGCTATGCCTTTACACCCAGTCTATACCGTCACTGATATCCAAAAGAAAGTGCGTATCCTGGATGGCACAAAGGTGTCCTATTCCTCTTGGGTGAAATTATTTCATCTCCACGCTAGGGGATACAAAGTTCTCCATCACATTAATGAAACCGAGCCCCCAGCGCCTGATGACCCAAACTACGACACGTGGAACGAGATCGATGCCCGTGGATCTATGGAACCCTCTCTGATGAGCTTCTTGTTCGCGTACTTGTAACCGAATCTACAGCTTTGGAAACATGGAATCGCATCAAAAACTTATTCTTAAACAACAAAGGATCACGAGTAGCCGCTCTCGAGCACTCCTTTACTAATCTCAAGTTAACTTCCATGCCCTCACTCGATGCCTACTGCCACAAATTAAAAGAAATTGCAGACCAATTAGCTGATTTCGACTGCCCTGTAAGTGAAAGCCGCCTCGTTCTGGCAACTAGTTCGTGGTCTTCCCCGAGAATTTGATAACATTGGCACCTACCTTAACCAGTCCATCCCAAAATGGGAGACGGCATGTAGTATGCTTCAACTTGAAGCACAACGTCAGGCTGCTCGAGATCCAGACCCTGTCGTCGCTGCTGCGGTCCAGCCATCTCAGCCTCAAGCTCATGTAACCACCCTACGGTTCAACCCTCAGAACCGTAACGCACGTGGGGGAGGACAAAGCACAAACCGCCGCCCCACCAGAAATCAACAGGGCTGCTCACCACCTTCTTGGGCTTCTTCATCGGGCTCAACCCAAAAACAAAATGGTCGACAGGCCTAATAGCCCACTTGGGCCACACCCACTGCCCACACACAACAACAGATGTGGGCTCCCTGGTGGGCCACACCACCCCCTGCCCATTTCCCACTCAACCAGGATGGGCTGCACCGTGGTGGGTCGGGCCTCAAAACCCGCAGAATCAACAATCTGCCGGAGGAAATGGATCGGCAAGATCATCTGGCCCTCGTCAACAGCCTCAAGCCAATCTGGCCGAGGTGAACCCCCTTGAACCAACTGAGTTGGGCGTTGCGTTCCAGGCGATAACACTTGACCCGGGGGATACTCAGTGGCACATGGACACCGGTGCCACTCACCATCTCTCTGCAGATTCAGGTATATGTTCCACCTCTCATACTGTTAATTCCATTAAGCATATATTTGTTGGAAATGGTCACAAAATGCCAATTCATGGGTCTGGAAACATCACACTGCCCTATAACCTTCGCCTCAACAATGTCCTTTACACCCCTGACATAATCAAGAATCTTACATCTGTTAGACAATTCAACATTAATAATTTTGTGTCTGTGGAATTTGACCCCTTTGGTTTCTCTGTGAAGGATTTCAGGAATGGGATGATGATGACCAGACACAATAGTGACGGGCCCCTTTATCCTCTCACAGCACCTGCCACAGTTCCCACCACCTCTTCTTCCAGTTTCGTTGCCTCAACAGCCTCTGATTTTTGGCATGATCTACTAGGCCACCCGGGTCTTCCCATTATGGATTTTTTATCTCTAGAAGTTTAATTTCTTGTAATAAGACTAGTCTTTCTCATGTTTGCAATTCATGTCAGTTGGCTAAAAATAAATATCTACCTTTTCAATTGTCTGGTTCTTGTACTTTCATGCCTTTTGATATAATTCATTGTGATTTGTGGACGTCACCCATCATCAGTCAAGCTGGTTACAAATATTATATGCTCTTACTTGACGATTTCACCAACTAAACATGGGTGTCTCCATTAAAATTCAAATCTGAAACATTTGCCAAATTCCAGAAATTTTACAAATACATTCAATTTAATCGCAAAATCAAAAACTTTCAATGTGACAATGGTGGTGAATTTGACAATAATCAATTTAAACAATTTGCCACCTCTAACGGCCTTCAATTCCTTTTTTCATGTCCACACACCTCCCAACAAAACGGGAAAGCAGAACGTATGAGACGGTCTACAAAACCACCCATAGGACGGGTTACGAAGGTAGAGAGCAGTAAGAGGGGTGCGGTTTTGTAGGAGTTTCGAGGGCAGAATGTTGTGAAGGTAGGAGTTTCGCACCGTCCTTAGTCTTGCCACCTCCATGAACTGGCCCATACTGTTGGGGTTTTCACAAGTTTATCAGAGTCATTTTATCCTTATAAAATGAAAAACGCAGCGGAATTAGGATGAAAAACTTTTTACAGTTAATATATATAAACCAATTTATATATCTGTTAAAAACCCGTAATGGATCGTTATATGAAAAACCATGCTTACAAACAACCATAGGGTGTTTAGAACTCTACCTCTCGAATGGGTCAAAGGAAGATGATCTGTTATAGGCAGCTTCCAAAGTAGGAGGCCTCAAGCTTGTCTACCCCAAGCTTCCAACAAACACCAGGCTGCTAGGATTTTCTTCACTTGAACGAATTTTGTTCACTGTTCTCTTCGACCGATCGAGAGAGCACTAACAGGAACACCGATCTGCACCTTTTGTGTGTGTTGTAAGTTATCAGAGAGAGTGGTTGATTGCAATCATATATTGCACGTCATGTGAAACTAAATTTCAGAGAGAGAGAAAGTGGGCGGGACCCATCCCTTTAACCCATCCGCATTTCTCTAATATTCATCCGCATTAGTAAATGCGGATGAACATCCTCTAACCGCATTTGTAAATGCGGATGAAGTTTCTTCATCCGCATTTCCCAAATGTACATCCGCATTTGTAAATGCGGATGAGTAGTTCCATCAGCATTTCCACAAATGCACATCCGCATTAGTAAATGCGGACGATCAGTTTCATCAGCATTTCCGTAAATGCTCATCTGCATTAGTAAATGCGGGTGAAGAAATTCCTTCAACATTTTCACAAATGCACATCCGCATTTGTAAATGCGGATGAGTACTAAAGAAATGCGGACAAAAGGACTTGTATTGTTGTTCAACCATTTGAATAACAATACAAAATACTCTCTCTCTACAATAAATTATCTATATAATTTATTCACAACATTAGTGCAATAGAAACCCAAATTCTAAATACTTCAAGTGTCAATATTTATTTACATGATCATATTAAAAATAAATATTGTGGGTGTTTGTCTAGCTTGTTATTAGGTATGACCGACTTGGATCATAACGTACGAGCCACATCAATTCAATATGTGTCTTGGGCAGACCGTTCCCAACAATCTCCCACTTGCACAAGATACATAGAGAATTGATGCAAGTAGTAAATACCGCCTAACAACGGTTTACTACCCCTAATACGCATGACGAAGTGCCATTCAATAACATCATCTTCCTCAATTCCCTTACTTGAAAATAATTTAGGTGAATCTATCATTTATCATTTTATTACAGATGTCATGTTAAATCCAGAGACACAGAATGATCATTCTCTGTTGATTTAACTTTATCAGGCCTTAGACAGCATATTCTCAACGAATAAGAGGAACAAATCCCATCTTGACTACATACGTTTCTCACAATCACCTTGTATCACACCTGAAACTAGCCTTATGTACTGTCCATATTTCAGAACAGCGAAGAACTAGATCAAAGTATAATATTTGGTGAATATCGAAACCCAATATGTATCTCAGGTCGGAGGATACAATGATATTCGCCTTTACTCAAATTTACTTATGATCAATTACATAATTCCATGCAGTAAAATTTGAGAGCGGCAGTCCAATATTCGTATCCCACAAATATCTATGAACCTTGGTAGCAACCTCTTGCTCTATATTCATACCTTATGAATATCCAACAATCCAAGTTCATAATAGTCTTACCTTCATATTTGTTCCCACAAATATGACCGACTACGGACATTTAGAATAATAAATATATTCATGGATCTAAACATTCTAAAATGGAACATAACTCATAGTATCATAATCATATATATATATGAGTCAAAATAACAATTGTTCCGATATTTAAATACTAAATAGATCAAATCCAATCACTAGAATATCGAAGTCCTAAGGCACAAGTATGACTCTCATGCTTTGGCCTTTCAAGGAGCTTCGTGAGTGGATCCGCAATTTTTGATCGGTGTGAACTTTGCGAATACATATCTTTCCCTTTTCAACTTCATCCCTTATGTAGTTGAATCTCCGCTCAATGTGCCTTGTCTTTTGATGTGCACGGGGTTCCTTGATTTGAGCAATCACATCCTCGTTATCACAAAGATCTCTAGGAGATCTTGAATGGTAGAGACAACCCCTAGATCGGCAATGAATTTCTTTAACCATGCAGCTTCCTGTGCTGCCAATGAAACGATGATGTATTCTGATTCTGTAGTGGACAATGCTACCACATCCTGCTTTGAACTCTTCCAGGACATTGCCCCTCCATTCATAATGAAGACATACCCCGATTGTGATCAGAATCATCTCGATCAGTTTGGAAACTCGCATCCGTGTAACCCTTTACAACGAGTTCCTCTTCACCAGATCCGTATATTAGAAACATATCCTTAGTCCTCCTAAGGTATTTCAATATACTCTTAACAGCCATCCAATGGCTATTTCCTGGATTCTGCTGATATCTGCTTGTCATGCTTAAAGCGCATGACACGTCCGGTCTAGTGCATATCATTGCATACATGATGGATCCTATAGCAGATGCATATGGGATTTCCTTCATCCTTTGAGCTTGGACATTGAGATGCACTCAATATTGTCCCTCTTTGAATAGGTACCAAACCTTTCTTAGAGTTCTCCATCTTGAACCTTTTCAAGATTTTATCAATATATGCACTTTGGTTTAAACCTATCAACCGCCTTGATCTATCCCTATAGATCTTTATTCCCAAAATATAGGCGGCTTCACCAAGATCTTTGATGGAAAAACAACTTCCAAGCCAGGTTTTAACACCTTCCATGGTTGGAATGTCATTTCCAAACAGTAATATATCATCAACATACAATACTAAGAATGTGATGATGCTCCCACTAGCTTTCTTATACACACAAGCTTCATCAGCGTTCTTGATGAATCCAAATTTCTTGATCTCTTCATCAAAACGTTGATTCCAACTTCTCGATGCTTGTTTCAATCCATAGATTGATTTCTTTAACTTGCATACTTTATTAGGATATTGTGGATCGACAAAACCTTCGGGCTGAACCATATAGACATTCTCTTCGAGATGTCCATTAAGGAAAGCAGTTTTGACATCCATTTGCCAAATCTTATAGTCATAATATGCAGCTATGGCAAATAATATCCTAATTGACTTTAGCATTGCCACAGGCGAGAAGGTTTCATCATAATCAACCCCTTGAGTCTGAGTGAAACCTTTTGCTACAAGTCTTGCTTTAAAGTATCCAAGTTTCCATGCATATCGGTTTTCTTCTTGAAAACCCACTTACATCCAACCGGTTTGGAGTTAAGCGGTGGCACAACCAATTCCCACACTTGGTTGTCATACATGGATTGCATCTCTACGTTCATGGCTTCAAGCCACTTGTCACAATCCGAATTGGACATTGCATCACGGTACGTAGTTGGTTCATCCGAGTCAACTACATAGCATCCATTCATGAAAAATCCATATCTTTCGGGTGGATAGCTAGTTCTACCAGATCTGCGAACGTTTTGTGTGTATTGATCAACCACTTGATCATTATCAACAACCTCTTGTTGATTGCTAGTATCAACCAAACGTGTATCGGCTTGTGGTTCTCGATCCTCATCAAGTTCCACCATTCTATAGGTAGTTCCTTCCATAAGGAATTTAGTTTCCAAGAACTCAGCTTTCGAGCAATAAATACCTTTTGCTCTGTTGGATTGTAGAAGTAATATACCATCGAGTCTTTGGGATATCCTACAAAGATACACTTAGTGGATCGGCTTTTAACTTGTTTGGGGTGTTCTTCTTAACATAAGCTTCACAACCCCATACTTTAAATATGATAACGATGGAACCCTTCCATGCCATATTTCAAAAGGTGTCTTATCCACTTTCTTGGTTGGGGCCATATTTAGAATACGGGCCGCGGAGAGCAATGCGAAACCCCAAAATGACAGAGGTAGTGTGCTTCTAGCCATCATAGATCGAACCATATCCAATAGGGTTCGGTTTCTCCTCTCAGACACACCATTATGCTGTGGTGTTCCGGGTGGAGCAAGCTGTGAGACAATCCCATAACTCCTAAGATGATCTTGAAAGGCATCACTAAGGTATTCACCTCCTCTATCCGAACGAAGAACTTTGATTTTTTTGTTGAGTTGATTCTCTACTTCATTCTTGAAGATTTTGAACGTTTCAAAAGCTTCATCTTTGTGTCTCAACAAGTACACGTAACCATAACGACTATAATCATCAATGAAGGTAATGAAGTATCTTTCACCATTCCTTGTCATTGCTTTAAAAGGACCACATACATCCGAATGTATGATTCCTAATAAATCTTTTGCCCTTTGGTTAGTACCACTAAAGGGTTCCTTGGTCATCTTTCCTTGTAAACAAGATTCACACTTATCAAATGAACCCTCTTCATTTGCTTCCAAAAGACCATTCTTTTGAAGTGTTTGAATGCGATTCTTGTTTATGTGACCAAGACGACAATGCCAAAGATATAATTCACTTAAACCCATTTTAAGTTTCTTGGTGCTTGATTGGTATAACGAGTTATTAAAGGATGAGTCATCCTGAACCAATCATAAATACCATTAAAAGACATAGCCTTAAAATAAAATATATCATCCATAAAAACACAAATACCATCATTTACAAACTTTAATACATAACCATATTGTTTTAGAAGAGAAACAGAAATTATATTTCTAGTCAAACTAGGAGCATACAAAACATTCTTCAAAATGACTTCCAAACCACTTGGAAGCTTCAAATATAGTCTCCTTGGGCTTCGACATCAACCTTTGCTCCGTTGCCTATGTAGAGACTAGTATTCCCCTTCTTAAAATGCTTATTTCTTTTGAACCCCTGCAACAAATTGCAAATATGAGTTCCACATCCGGTATCCAATACCCATGTGTTTGAAGAAATAACATTAAGTTCAATATGGATCATGAAAGTTGTACCTGAGGTCTGCCCAGCATCTCTTGTTTCTCAACTCTTTGAGATAGATTGGACAATCCCTCTTCCAATGTCCTATCTCACCACACTCAAAGCATGGATCGTTCTCCGTAACCTTTGGCTTCTTAAGCCTCGGTTTTGGTGGTCCCGCTTTAGTCCTTCCCTTACCCTTTCCTTTGATGTATCCCTTGCCTTTGGCAACATTTGCCTTGGGTTCGGGGTGATGCCTTTTCTTGTTGTCATCCTCATTGATCGTGAGAACCAGTAAAACCCTTTTACCCATCCCTGCCTCGGTTGTTTTGAGCGTTGCATGAAGTTTCCCAATGCTCTTGTCCCATCCATTCATGTTATAATTCATGATAAAAGTCTCAAACTTCTTGGTTAGACCATTGAGGATCAAATCCGTGGCCAACTCTTTTGAGACGGGACAATTCAGCCTTTCAAGGCGATCAATGTGGCTTTTCATCTTCATCACATAAGATGATACCGATGGGTTTCTTCCATTCGACATGCATGAAGCGCTCGAACCGTTTCGAAGCGCTTACCCTCGCTTGTTGAAGAACATTTCTTCAGCTGGGTAATCATGTCGTATGCCCCGTGATGTTCAAAATCCTTTTGAAGCTCGGGTCATGGTTCCCAACATGAGGCAAGAAACTTTCACGGAATCCTCAGTGTGCCTAACCCAATCTTCGTAGGCATCAACATCATCAATATTGGGTTCATCGGGAATAGGATCGTCCAACATATGATTTCTTTTCTTGCTTGAGAAAAATTCTCAAGTTTCGAAACCAATCCATGAAATTATTGTGGTTGAGACGATCCTTTTCCAGGATAGTTCTCAGTGACAGGTTATGGACGGTTGGGGAGGTAGCGTTGTTATTATTTGCGGCCATTACTACAATATAAACAAAGTTCAATTTTAGTATTACAAAAAGACATTTTAATAATTAATACCCTTTCATGTCTCAAAGACAATTAATAATTAAAACTAGAACCCAACGTTACATTCAAATAATGGTTAGGTGACCTTTATCCTATTATTTAAATTAACAAGGTAGTTGACAATTGCAACCCTTTGCAACTTCTAGTTTATGGGATCGGTTAAACATCTTTATGTTTAGTCGGCATGTTTAATCCCATCAACACCATTGTACGCCATGCTTCGGTGACCCTATTCACATGGTTTCCAACTCAAGTTGTCCTACTTACACGCACGTGTGAGTTTACACATACAGGTGGTTAGGTGACCTTTATCCCACAAATAGTTCCCAAGTGATTCGAGTGTTGTATAAAAGGATGGTGTTAAACTTGTTTAAAAGGGATTTTGTTTCCATTAATTCTAGTTATGAAAACATTTTGTACCTTACATTTGCATGCATTCAAATACGTGGTACATTAGTGAAACCAATTTCCAAGGTTCTTTTAATAAAACCCAATTTTATTACGAAAACATTAACCTTTAATAAAACCATTTTATTACCCATGTCAATGTTTCCAAAAGAACCGTTTGCAGCTTGTTGTTGATTTGAAATTGTTTAACAGTGCATATCCAAATATCACATGAACAATAAATTAAATCAACCATACAAGCAACATATACAACAACAAGTTCATAACTATAGCCAACTAATTTAACATCACTTGTTGACCGAAACAAGTGAGTTAATTAGGTCCTTCTAAGGGTAACACTTGTGTCGGTGAACTCCCACTTGATCCCGCATCCAAATGCTTCAAGTGTCCACTTTGTGTTGTGATTCTCCCATTCGATTTGAGCTTCCAAATAGGCTTAAATTTCTGCACCAAACTCCTTTGGGCCTTCAAAATATGTTTTCGGTTATTGGGCTTAAATCCCATTAAGAGCTATAAAGCCCTTTGGGCACATATTGGCCCAAACCAAAAACATCCTTCTTGCATCTTCTTTTACAAAATTATATATCCTATATACATTTTTCTAGTAAAAGTAAAATGCAACTAATCTATTTATTTTACATACCAAATGAAAATAAATAAATTACATAGCCAATAGGATGAAAAATACATTTAATTATTGCAACCCTTTGAATAATCAAATACAAATCACAACACAACCAAACACAAGGTCTCGCCTAGGTTATGAACATCAAGATACATATCCAAATATGTAAGCAAAAATCCGAGAGTTTTCCCTTTGAACCACTGATTTTCGGTTAATGTATAAACAAACCAAATATCATGATTTTTGTCCAAACAACTAAATCATCCAAATGATTAAATTTTTCATGATTACAATATGCATGTAAAGTAGAATCTTGAAAATTTTAGGGGAAACACAGACCAGAATTCTCGGTCTGTTGGTGAATTAACAGCAAGAAACCGAGATTTCAGTCCAGATGAAGCATGTATCCATATAACCGGCTCTTGATGCCATTGTTGGGGTTTTCACAAGTTTATCAGAGTCATTTTATCCTTATAAAATGAAAAACGCAGCGGAATTAGGATGAAAAACTTTTACAGTTAATATATATAAACCAATTTATATATCTGTTAAAAACCCGTAATGGATCGTTATATGAAAAACCATGCTTACAAACAACCATAGGGTGTTTAGAACTCTACCTTCGAATGGGTCAAGGAAGATGATCTGTTATAGGCAGCTTCCAAAGTAGGAGGCCTCAAGCTTGTCTACCCCAAGCTTCCAACAAACACCAGGCTGCTAGGATTTTCTTCACTTGAACGAGTTTTGTTCACTGTTCTCTTCGACCGATCGAGAGAGCACTAACAGGAACACCGATCTGCACCTTTTGTGTGTGTTGTAAGTTATCAGAGAGAGTGGTTGATTGCAATCATATATTGCACGTCATGTGAAACTAAATTTCAGAGAGAGAGAAAGTGGGCGGGACCCATCCCTTTAACCCATCCGCATTTCTCTAATATTCATCCGCATTAGTAAATGCGGATGAACATCCTCTAACCGCATTTGTAAATGCGGATGAAGTTTCTTCATCCGCATTTCCCAAATGTACATCCGCATTTGTAAATGCGGATGAGTAGTTCCATCAGCATTTCCACAAATGCACATCCGCATTAGTAAATGCGGACGATCAGTTTCATCAGCATTTCCGTAAATGCTCATCTGCATTAGTAAATGCGGGTGAAGAAATTCCTTCAACATTTTCACAAATGCACATCCGCATTTGTAAATGCGGATGAGTACTAAAGAAATGCGGACAAAAGGACTTGTATTGTTGTTCAACCATTTGAATAACAATACAAAATACTCTCTCTCTACAATAAATTATCTATATAATTTATTCACAACATTAGTGCAATAGAAACCCAAATTCTAAATACTTCAAGTGTCAATATTTATTTACATGATCATATTATAAAATAAATATTGTGGGTGTTTGTCTAGCTTGTTATTAGGTATGACTCGACTTGGATCATAACGTACGAGCCACATCAATTCAATATGTGTCTTGGGCAGACCGTTCCCAACAATCTCCCACTTGCACAAGATACATAGAGAATTGATGCAAGTAGTAAATACCGCCTAACAACGGTTTACTACCCCTAATACGCATGACGAAGTGCCATTCAATAACATCATCTTCCTCAATTCCCTTACTTGAAAATAATTTAGGTGAATCTATCATTTATCATTTTATTACAGATGTCATGTTAAATCCAGAGACACAGAATGATCATTCTCTGTTGATTTAACTTTATCAGGCCTTAGACAGCATATTCTCAACGAATAAGAGGAACAAATCCCATCTTGACTACATACGTTTCTCACAATCACCTTGTATCACACCTGAAACTAGCCTTATGTACTGTCCATATTTCAGAACAGCGAAGAACTAGATCAAAGTATAATATTTGGTGAATATCGAAACCCAATATGTATCTCAGGTCGGAGGATACAATGATATTCGCCTTTACTCAAATTTACTTATGATCAATTACATAATTCCATGCAGTAAAATTTGAGAGCGGCAGTCCAATATTCGTATCCCACAAATATCTATGAACCTTGGTAGCAACCTCTTGCTCTATATTCATACCTTATGAATATCCAACAATCCAAGTTCATAATAGTCTTACCTTCATATTTGTTCCCACAAATATGACCGACTACGGACATTTAGAATAATAAATATATTCATGGATCTAAACATTCTAAAATGGAACATAACTCATAGTATCATAATCATATATATATATATGAGTCAAAATAACAATTGTTCCGATATTTAAATACTAAATAGATCAAATCCAATCACTAGAATATCGAAGTCCTAAGGCATAAGTATGACTCTCATGCTTTGGCCTTTCAAGGAGCTTCGTGAGTGGATCCGCAACTTTTTGATCGGTGTGAACTTTGCGAATACATATCTTTCCCTTTTCAACTTCATCCCTTATGTAGTTGAATCTCCGCTCAATGTGCCTTGTCTTTTGATGTGCACGGGGTTCCTTGATTTGAGCAATCACATCCTCGTTATCACGAAAGATCTCTAGGAGATCTTGAATGGTAGAGACAACCCCTAGATCGGCAATGAATTTCTTTAACCATGCAGCTTCCTGTGCTGCCAATGAAACGATGATGTATTCTGATTCTGTAGTGGACAATGCTACCACATCCTGCTTTGAACTCTTCCAGGACATTGCCCCTCCATTCATAATGAAGACATACCCCGATTGTGATCAAGAATCATCTCTATCAGTTTGGAAACTCGCATCCGTGTAACCCTTTACAACGAGTTCCTCTTCACCGGATCCGTATATTAGAAACATGTCCTTAGTCCTCCTAAGGTATTTTAATATACTCTTAACAGCCATCCAATGGCTATTTCCTGGATTCTGCTGATATCTGCTTGTCATGCTTAAAGCGCATGACACGTCCGGTCTAGTGCATATCATTGCATACATGATGGATCCTATAGCAGATGCATATGGGATTTCCTTCATCCTTTGAGCTTGGACATTGAGATGCACTCAATATTGTCCCTCTTTGAATAGGTACCAAACCTTTCTTAGAGTTCTTCATCTTGAACCTTTTCAAGATTTTATCAATATATGCACTTTGGTTTAAACCTATCAACCGCCTTGATCTATCCCTATAGATCTTTATTCCCAAAATATAGGCGGCTTCACCAAGATCTTTGATGGAAAAACAACTTCCAAGCCAGGTTTTAACACCTTTCATGGTTGGAATGTCATTTCCAAACAGTAATATATCATCAACATACAATACTAAGAATGTGATGATACTCCCACTAGCTTTCTTATACACACAAGCTTCATCAGCGTTCTTGATGAATCCAAATTTCTTGATCTCTTCATCAAAACGTTGATTCCAACTTCTCGATGCTTGTTTCAATCCATGGATTGATTTCTTTAACTTGCATACTTTATTAGGATATTGTGGATCGACAAAACCTTCGGGCTGAACCATATAGACATTCTCTTCGAGATGTCCATTAAGGAAAGCAGTTTTGACATCCATTTGCCAAATCTTATAGTCATAATATGCAGCTACGACAAATAATATCCTAATTGACTTTAGCATTGCCACAGGCGAGAAGGTTTCATCATAATCAACCCCTTGAGTCTAAGTGAAACCTTTTGCTACAAGTCTTGCTTTAAAGTATCCAAGTTTCCATGCATATCGGTTTTCTTCTTGAAAACCCACTTACATCCCACCGGTTTGGAGTTAAGCGGTGGCACAACCAATTCCCACACTTAGTTGTCATACATGGATTGCATCTCTACGTTCATGGCTTCAAGCCACTTGTCACAATCCGAATTGGACATTGCATCACGGTACGTAGTTGATTCATCCGAGTCAACTACATAGCATCCATTCATGAAAAATCCATATCTTTCGGGTGGATAGCTAGTTCTACCAGATCTGCGAACGTTTTGTGTGTATCGATCAACCACTTGATCATTATCAACAACCTCTTGTTGATTGCTAGTATCAACCAAACGTGTATCGGCTTGTGGTTCTCGATCCTCATCAAGTTCCACCATTCTATAGGTAATTCCTTCCATAAGGAATTTAGTTTCCAAGAACTCAGTCTTTCGAGCAATAAATACCTTTTGCTCTGTTGGATTGTAGAAGTAATATACCATCGAGTCTTTGGGATATCCTACAAAGATACACTTAGTGGATCGGCTTTTTAACTTGTTTGGGGTGTTCTTCTTAACATAAGCTTCACAACCCCATATCTTTAAATATGATAACGATGGAACCCTTCCATGCCATATTTCAAAAGGTGTCTTATCCACTTTCTTGGTTGGGGCCATATTTAGAATACGGGCCGCGGAGAGCAATGCGAAACCCCAAAATGACAGAGGTAGTGTGCTTCTAGCCATCATAGATCGAACCATATCCAATAGGGTTCGGTTTCTCCTCTCAGACACACCATTATGCTGTGGTGTTCCGGGTGGAGCAAGCTGTGAGACAATCCCATAACTCCTAAGATGATCTTGAAAGGCATCACTAAGGTATTCACCTCCTCTATCCGAACGAAGAACTTTGATTTTTTTGTTGAGTTGATTCTCTACTTCATTCTTGAAGATTTTGAACGTTTCAAAAGCTTCATCTTTGTGTCTCAACAAGTACACGTAACCATAACGACTATAATCATCAATGAAGGTAATGAAGTATCTTTCACCATTCCTTGTCATTGCTTTAAAAGGACCACATACATCCGAATGTATGATTCCTAATAAATCTTTTGCCCTTTGGTTAGTACCACTAAAGGGTTCCTTGGTCATCTTTCCTTGTAAACAAGATTCACACTTATCAAATGAACCCTCTTCATTTGCTTCCAAAAGACCATTCTTTTGAAGTGTTTGAATGCGATTCTTGTTTATGTGACCAAGACGACAATGCCAAAGATATAATTCACTTAAACCCATTTTAAGTTTCTTGGTGCTTGATTGGTATAACGAGTTATTAAAGGATGAGTCATCATGAACCAATCATAAATACCATTAAAAGGCATAGCCTTAAAATAAAATATATCATCCATAAAAACACAAATACCATCATTTACAAACTTTAATACATAACCATATTGTTTTAGAAGAGAAACAGAAATTATATTTCTAGTCAAACTAGGAGCATACAAAACATTCTTCAAAATGACTTCCAAACCACTTGGAAGCTTCAAAATATAGTCTCCTTGGGCTTCGACATCAACCTTTGCTCCGTTGCCTATGTAGAGACTAGTATTCCCCTTCTTAAAATGCTTATTTCTTTTGAACCCCTGCAACAAATTGCAAATATGAGTTCCACATCCGGTATCCAATACCCATGCGTTTGAAGAAATAACATTAAGTTCAATATGGATCATGAAAGTTGTACCTGAGGTCTGCCCAGCATCTCTCTTGTTTCTCAACTCTTTGAGATAGATTGGACAATCCCTCTTCCAATGTCCTATCTCACCACACTCAAAGCATGGATCGTTCTCCGTAACCTTTGGCTTCTTAAGCCTCGGTTTTGGTGGTCCCGCTTTAGTCCTTCCCTTACCCTTTCCTTTGATGTATCCCTTGCCTTTGGCAACATTTGCCTTGGGTTCGGGGTGATGCCTTTTCTTGTTGTCATCCTCATTGATCGTGAGAACCAGTAAAACCCTTTTACCCATCCCTGCCTCGGTTGTTTTGAGCGTTGCATGAAGTTTCCCAATGCTCTTGTCCCATCCATTCATGTTATAATTCATGATAAAAGTCTCAAACTTCTTGGTTAGACCATTGAGGATCAAATCCGTGGCCAACTCTTTTGAGACGGGACAATTCAGCCTTTCAAGGCGATCAATGTGGCTTTTCATCTTCATCACATAAGATGATACCGATGGGTTTCTTCCATTCGACATGCATGAAGCGCTCGAACCGTTTCGAAGCGCTTTACCCTCGCTTGTTGAAGAAACATTTTCTTCAGCTGGGTAATCATGTCGTATGCCCCGTGATGTTCAAAATCCTTTTGAAGCTCGGGTTTCATGGTTCCCAACATGAGGCAAGAAACTTTCACGGAATCCTCAGTGTGCCTAACCCAATCTTCGTAGGCATCAACATCATCAATATTGGGTTCATCGGGAATAGGATCGTCCGACACATATGATTTCTTTTCTTGCTTGATAAAAATTCTCAAGTTTCGAAACCAATCCATGAAATTATTGTGGTTGAGACGATCCTTTTCCAGGATAGTTCTCAGTGACAGGTTATGTACGGTTGGGGAGGTAGCGTTGTTATTATTTGCGGCCATTACTACAATATAAACAAAGTTCAATTTTAGTACTTACAAAAAGACATTTTAATAATTAATACCCTTTCATGTCTCAAAGACAATTAATAATTAAAACCTAGAACCCAACGTTACATTCAAATAATGGTTAGGTGACCTTTATCCTATTATTTAAATTAACAAGGTAGTTGACAATTGCAACCCTTTGCAACTTCTAGTTTATGGGATCGGTTAAACATCTTTATGTTTAGTCGGCATGTTTAATCCCATCAACACCATTGTACGCCATGCTTCGGTGACCCTATTCACATGGTTTCCAACTCAAGTTGTCCTACTTACACGCACGTGTGAGTTTACACATACAGGTGGTTAGGTGACCTTTATCCCACAAATAGTTCCCAAGTGATTCGAGTGTTGTATAAAAGGATGGTGTTAAACTTGTTTAAAAGGGATTTTGTTTCCATTAATTCTAGTTATGAAAACATTTTGTACCTTACATTTGCATGCATTCAAATACGTGGTACATTAGTGAAACCAATTTCCAAGGTTCTTTTAATAAAACCCAATTTTATTACGAAAACATTAACCTTTAATAAAACCATTTTATTACCCATGTCAATGTTTCCAAAAGAACCGTTTGCAGCTTGTTGTTGATTTGAAATTGTTTAACAGTGCATATCCAAATATCACATGAACAATAAATTAAATCAACCATACAAGCAACATATACAACAACAAGTTCATAACTATAGCCAACTAATTTAACATCACTTGTTGACCGAAACAAGTGAGTTAATTAGGTCCTTCTTAAGGGTAACACTTGTGTCGGTGAACTCCCACTTGATCCCGCATCCAAATGCTTCAAGTGTCCACTTTGTGTTGTGATTCTCCCATTCGATTTGAGCTTCCAAATAGGCTTAAATTTCTGCACCAAACTCCTTTGGGCCTTCAAAATATGTTTTCGGTTATTGGGCTTAAATCCCATTAAGAGCTATAAAGCCCTTTGGGCACATATTTGGCCCAAACCAAAAACATCCTTCTTGCATCTTCTTTTACAAAATTATATATCCTATATACATTTTTCTAGTAAAAGTAAAATGCAACTAATCTATTTATTTTACATACCAAATGAAAAATAAATAAATTACATAGCCAATAGGATGAATAAATACATTTAATTATTGCAACCCTTTGAATAATCAAATACAAATCACAACACAACCAAACACAAGGTCTCGCCTAGGTTATGAACATCAAGATACATATCCAAATATGTAAGCAAAAATCCGAGAGTTTTCCCTTTGAACCACTGATTTTCGGTTAATGTATAAACAAACCAAATATCATGATTTTTGTCCAAACAACTAAATCATCCAAATGATTAAATTTTTCATGATTACAATATGCATGTAAAGTAGAATCTTGAAAATTTTAGGGGAAACACAGACCAGAATTCTCGGTCTGTTGGTGAATTAACAGCAAGAAACCGAGATTTCAGTCCAGATGAAGCATGTATCCATATAACCGGCTCTTGATGCCATTGTTGGGGTTTTCACAAGTTTATCAGAGTCATTTTATCCTTATAAAATGAAAAACGCAGTGGAATTAGGATGAAAAACTTGTTACAATTAATATATATAAACCAATTTATATATCAGTTAAAACCCGTAATGGATCGTTATGTGAAAAACCATGCTCACAAACAACCATTGGGTGTTTAGAACTCTACCTCTCGAATGGATCAGTGGAAGATGATCTGTTATCGGCAGCTTCCAAAGTAGGAGGCGTCAAGCTTGTCTACCCCAAGCTTCCAACAAACACCAGGCTGCTAGGATTTTATTCACTTGAACGAGTTCTGTTCACTGTTCTCTTCGACCGATCGAGAGAGCACTAACAGGAACATCGATCTGCACCTTTTGTGTGTGTTGTAAGTTATCAGAGAGAGTGGTTGATTGCAATCATATATTGCACGTCCTGTGAAACTGAATTTCAGAGAGAGAGAAAAGTGGGCGGGACCCATCCCTTTAAGCCATTCGCATTTCTCTAATATTCATCCGCATTAGTAAATGCGGATGAACATCCTCTAACCGCATTTGTAAATGCGGATGAAGAAATTTCATCCGCATTTCCTTAATGTACATCCGCATTTGTAAATGCGGATGAGTAGTTCCATCAGCATTTCCACAAATGCACATCCGCATTAGTAAATGCGGACGATCAGTTTCATCAGCATTTCCTTAAATGCTCATCCGTATTAGTAAATGCGGATGAAGAAATTCTTTCAGCATTTCCACAAATGCACATCCGCATTTACAAATGCGGATGAGGAACATCCGTCCGCATTTCCTCAAAAACACATCCGCATTAATAAATGCGGATGAGTACTAAAGAAATGCGGACAAAAGGACTTGTATTGTTGTTCAACCATTTGAATAACAATACAAAATACTCTCTCTCTAGAATAAATTATCCATATAATTTATTCACAACACTAGTGCATTTGTCTAGCTTGTTATTGGGTATGACCCGACTTGGATCATATCGTACTAGCCACATCAATTCAATTTGTCTTGGGCAGACCGTTCCCAACACATACATCAATTGGATGTCAAAAATGCATTTCTATACAGGCACCTGGATGAGACGGTCTACATGTTTCAACCAGCGGGGTTTGTAGATAAACGGTTCCCTTCTCATGTTTGTCGCCTCAAGAAGTCACTCTACAGCCTTAAACAGGCCCCTCGTGCGTGGTACCAACGGTTTGCAAATTTCATTTTACAATGCGGTTTTCGTACCACAGTTAGTGACTCATCTCTCTTTGTCTACACAAAGGGAAAACACATGGCCTACTTACTGCTGTATGTTGACGATATTATACTCATGGCCTCGGATGACAGGTTATTACAGGACATTATCTCTACTTTGTCTTTCGATTTGCAATGACAAATCTTGGACATCTACACCACTTTCTCGGCATCCAAGTGACCAAGCGACCGGATGGATTGTTTCTATCTCAACAGGCATATGCGGCTGATCTTTTATCCCGAGCTCACATGGAAAACTGCAAACCATGCTCCACCCCTACCGACACTAACTCCAAACTTAGTGCCATGGTCGGGACTCCTTTATCTGATGGTATGTTATACAGGATCTTAGCAGGCGCACTACAGTACCTCACATTCACAAGACCAGACATTTCCTATGCTGTTCAACAAGTGTGCCTGATCATGCATGCCCCTCGCGAGCCTCATTTTCAATTCCTGAAACGTATTCTACGGTACATTAAAGGCACTTTGGATCAAGGCCTCCTCATTACACCCTCCAAATCCTTGAAGCTTACTGCCTATTCTGATGCAGACTGGGGGGGGGGGGGGGGTTGTCCCGACTCTAGGTGATGTACCTCCGGATATTGTGTTTTCTTAGGCGATAATCTCATCTCATGGTCCTCCAAACGTCAGGCCACCATCTGCCGATCCAGTGCGGAGGCTGAATATCGAGGTGTCGCCAACACAGCAGCTGAAACTAGTTGGCTACCAAACCTTCTTCTTGAACTACATGTTCCTATCCATGATGCCACCATTATCTTCTATGACAACGTCTCTACTGTGTATCTCTCGAAAAACACAATTCAGCATCAACGGACCAAGCACATCGAGATTCACAAACACTTTGTTCGTGACAAAGTCCGCATCAGAACCCTTCGTGTCCTTCACGTTCCCGCGGATTTTCAATATGCTGATATCTTCACCAAAGGCCTCTCCAGACAACTCTTTCAACGCTTCAAGTCCAGTCTTTGCCTCCGTTCCCCTACTGCTGCAACTGAGCGGGCGTGTTAACCGAAGACATATTATGTATTATTTAATGTAGTTGTATACAGCTGTCTTGTATATTTACCTTTATTAGTCCCTTAGATTTAGGTCTTATTGTTAGCTCCTTTTGTGTATATATGTATTGCTTCGTTATGAATAAAGCATTGAGCATTTTACCTATTTTCATATTATTGAATATTTCTTGGGCTGCCATCTTATGGGGCATGTTTCTTTATTTTGTAATGTAGTTTTAATTTGATGTATGTCACTGTTTCATCATCATCAATAAGTCACAATTTAGAGAAACCGATCGGTTTACTTTATTATTTAGAATGCGTATACAATGCAATATAATGTCAAAGAAGTTACATTTAAATCTCTCTAATATAGTCAATAATAATTACTTAGACTAATATTCCCCAGTAAGTTGAGGGCGGGGTACGACCTACAACTTAGACCTTAAAGCTAGAAATCTCTAAGAGGGTAAAGGTTTAGTGAATACGTCCGCTATTTGATCACTTGTGGATATGAATTGAACCTTTAGTTGACCTTCTTGTTCACGAAAAAAGTGAAAATCTACTTCAACATGTTTTGTATGGCCATGAAACACATGATTGGTTGACAAGTAGGTTGCCCTTAGGTTGTCACTTCAGAGAGTGGGTGGTGATCAAGGAGAGACACCTAGTTCATATAAAGAGACTTTAGCCAAATCAATTCTCCCACAGTACCCACCAGGGCCTTGTATTCAGATTCAGTTGAAGATCTTGAAATGGTTCGTTGTTAGCGTGCAGACCAGGAGACAAGATTGTATTCCAAATAGATGTCAAACCATCCTGTGGATCGAAGGTCGACTGGGCAGCCTGCCTACTCAGAATCAGAGTAGACCTGAACTGAGTCTCGCCAATGTACATCAGTGAAGGCTTGTAAGGAGCCTGAGTTGTGATGTATTGAAAAACCCAATTCAGTGCTGCCTTCAGATAGCGCAGGATACATTAAACAGCTGACCGTTGGTTTTTTCTGTCGGGGCGTGCATAAATTGACACACACGATTAACAGCGAATGCAATGTTTGGTTGAGAGTGTGTGGCAAACTGTAGAGCTCCAACTATTTGAAGATACTTGGTGGGATCTGAAAGTATGGGACTGTCATCAAGATTCAAAACCTGGGAAGTGCTCATTGGAGAGTTCACTAGTTTACAATCAGAGAGGCTTGATTGATGTAAGACATCTGAAATATATTTTCTTTTGCGAGAGAACAATATCATTTTGTGGTGAAGGACTTTAATTCCCAGAAAATAGCTAAGTTTCCCGAGGTCTTTGAGAGGAAAGTTGAAGCTGAGATGCTTGATGATTCGGTCAATTTCGGTGGTGTTGTACCTGTCACTATGATCAATGATGTCACAGAAATTGATATTACAAAATTATAAGAACTATTGTTTAATGAATTACAAAGTATAATCGGAAATCGAAGGTTTTCATATATCACGTAAACAAATTACATAGTATAACTGAAATTACAAACGATTTCCAAGCTAATCACTCTGAACCATGAACATGATGAAACTATTAAAAATATTGCACACAAGCAGGACTAAATTCACTGACAATTGCTTGACAAAATAAGTTTTACATGTTGGTTCTTGATCAACTTTATCCAACCTCGAGTTTGGTACTCATTAGTTCCCATATATGTAATTCCAACATATTGGTTTATATTTGAGTATAATATTATGTTGCATTCTTTTTCAAAGTCCTAACAATGCTACTTGATGTGTTTTGTAAAGCTTTCAGCAATCTGCGAGATGACTTTCCATTATCGGGATAAAATTCCTCCAATTGATTATGTGGTTAAATGTTCAACAAATATGCGGGTATTTATTTGCCATATCTTACTTTTTTTCTTTGGAAGCAATAAATTTTTATTATGTTAGTTGTCATTTGAAGTTTGTTGTTGATGTAGATGTTCACTTATCAGTCTAATTACATACACTAATTATGGTAGTTCATACTGATTACTTCTCTTTTATTTTATTATTTGGAGCTAAGGGTCTTGGTGGGAGCAACCTCTCTATCCTTGGGATAGAGGAAATGTTTGCCCTCATCCAGCCCTTCCTAGACCTTACCGATAGCTTTGCTATATGTGCGATTTTACTGATATGTTTATTTGTTTGTTCAGAATTATTTTTGTGGTTGGCATATAGATAAAATATGTACGAATTATTCCATATATTTGGGTAGTGGCCTCAACTACCCCTTTTTTAAGTTTTACATCTTTCCCTTGTTGCATATTTTACTTAACAACAGTTTTTTCTCCATTCTATTTAAAACTTGTGGAAAGCTATGGTTGACTTCAGTATCATAAGAAATCATTGAGCTGTTTACTTATTCTAATAATCATTCTGAACAACATTGTAGTTGTATCCCGTAAAAGATTGGCTAGTTGAGTCATCTTTACCTTCAAACTTTGCTCCAGGCGTTATACAGTCTATGCTAAATGAGCTCACACCAAACAATGTCAGGTAACTCATCAATGATTTTTTCTGTATAAAATTATTTTTACACTTTTCTCATGTAACTGGGTATCAAATTTATAATAATAAAAAAATTGTACGTCAACTCTTCAAGCTCCATTTAGTATATTGATGCAAAATCATCAATAAATTAAATCTATACGCTTCCTCAGTTATTTCTTTCTTCCCCAGAATTTTTTGGGAGTCGACAAACTTTGAAGGACATACTGACCTGACCGAGCCATGGTATGGAACTGCATATTCTGTTGAAAAAATCACTGGTTCCATCATTCAGGTATGAAACCTACACATGCTTATGTTGTTATTTGACATGTTCTTACGTAAACTATTGAATATTTGATATAGGAATGGATGGATAAAGCTCCTGAAGGACACCTACATTTGCCAAGCCCGAATGCGTTTATACCTACTGATTTGTCAATTAAGAATGTCCAAGAGAAGGTGTGATTGGTGTTATAATTCAAGTTGATTATTAAATTTGAATGTTGACTCTCATGGTTTTTGAACTTTCAAACAGGTAAATTTTCCTGTTATGTTGAGGAAGTCATTATATTCAAGGTTGTGGTATAAGCCTGATACAACATTTTCTACTCCTAAAGCTTATGTTAAGCTAGATTTCTACTGTCCTATTGCTGGAAACTCTCCTGAAACAAATGTTCTTACTGACATTTCAGCACGGTTATTAACGGATTATTTAAATGAATATGGTTAGTCACAAAGCTTCCTTAATTTAGTTATGATATCATATATAACAGGCATTTATTTGTACACAGTTGGATACAGCAAGTTATATTCTTAATTTATTATATTTGTACCTTTCAGCTTACTATGCACAGGTTGCTGGGCTTTATTATGCCATTTCTCACACATATAATGGTTTTCAGGTAAAAAAATATCCATTTTGTGTTAGTATGACCAGTTGAAGGGGATATAACAAGACATGCAAGTTGTTTTTCCTTTTCTTTATGATCATCACTCTATGTAATACAGTTAAAACCTTATAGAAGTTTTATTTGTTTTAGTATTAGACTTCTTGACCTCAAAAGTAAAAGCGGGTATATTTGGGAGCATCTAAGTCATTTAAGAAAAGGGGAAAGATATTGGGCATGTAGAATATACATTAAAAAGATCTGTTGCTTCGTGTTTAGAAAGGGTTATTTCTTTCTAATTTTAGTTTATATTAACATCTTTTCTCCTGACTCTTACACTTTTACTTGTAAGCTTATTGTTGTTTTTATGACACTTCAGGTGACTTTGACTGGATATAGTCACAAGTTGAAGATCTTACTTGAAACAGTAATTGAGAAATTTAGGACTTTTGAAGTAAAACCTGACAGGTTCTATGTGATCAAGGTATCTTTTACTTGATTGCTTAGGTTGTTGACTATCCACTGTTCTCCAATCCCAGTTGTAAATTGCAATTGCTTCCCTTTTTGTAGGAATTGGTCGCAAAAAGATATGAAAATTTCAGGTTTCAACCACCAATTCAGCAGGCTATGTCTTATTGCTTGTTACTTCTAAAAGGGGGTCATGGCCTTGGAATGAAAAGCTGGAAGTTCTCTCTGTTCTTGAACCTGAAGATTTATCACGATTCTATCCTCAAATTTTGTCAAGGACCTTCATAGAGTGCTATGCAGCAGGTTGTCTTTCTGCATTTACTATATTTTCTTTTTTTTTTTTTGTCCATTTTATAACTTTAGCTTATTTTTCTCCATTTTAATACCAGGGAATATTGAACCAAATGAAGCCGAACTAATGATTCAACATGTTGAAAATGTACTTTTTAAGGGTTCTAAGCCTTTATCTCATGCTCTATTCCCATCACAACACCTGGCAAATAGAATCGTTAATCTTGAAAAGGGCATTAACTACTGCTTTTCCAAAGAAGGTCTGAATCCCAGTGATAACAATTCAGCTCTTCTTCACTACATTCAGGTATAAATGAGAGATAAAAAAAATATGGTATCTAATCAAGTGTTTTATATTATTTTCTAGCTGAAATGAACAGTCTAATGGTTTATCACATATATACAGACTAGTATTAATGGGTGTATATATTCATGTACAGGTAAATCAGGATGATTTTAAGTTGAATATTAAACTTCAGCTTGTTGCTCTTATTGCTAAACGACCAGCTTTTCACCAACTTAGATCAGTTGAGCAACTTGGTTACGTCACCAAGCTTAAGCAGAGGTATATGAAGCTCTTATATTTTTATATATGAACCTGGTTTCATTATGTTTTAAACTGTATTATTGTATAATGAATTAAATAATGTAGAAACGATTATGGGATCCGTGGATTGCAGTTCATCATACAATCTACCGTAAAGGTAGACACTTTATCTTATTATGATTATATTAGTATTCCTTAACTAATCCTGTTTCTTGGATATAACAGGGCCCGAAACATATCGAGTCAAGAGTTCAAGCATTTCTTAAGATGTTTGAAACTAAACTATATGAGATGCCTGATGATGAATTCAAGGTTGGATCTTTCTTCTTTTAATTTTAAAAATGTTTTGCCTTAATGAATTCTTCATAAGTTGGTATAGTGTAATACCATGTTAGGTTTTCTTGGAATAAACCAGAGCATTTTGCTTCTTTGATACAAGCAAGCTTGACATGAAAAGATATTTTTTTTTATCAATAAATTTATGATCTGATGCCTCAGAGTAATGTCAATGCATTGATCGAGATGAAGCTCGAGAAACATAAGAACTTAAGAGAAGAATCTGGATACTATTGGCGGGAAATCCAGAATGGCACCCTCAAATTTGATAGGAAAGAATACGAGGTATGAAACTTTTTGCATGTTTAGAACAACATATTCCTGTATCAATGTGTTATTCTATACTGATAGAGGAAGTCAAATCGTGCCATGGTCATTGATCACCTGTATACTTATAGTCATAGAGAATCCCTATATTTTGGGATTAGATTACAATCAAATATATTCAAATAAATAGTTTATCCTATACAATTGAATTCGAATATATCTTATAGATATATGTCCGGCTATTATACCCCCGCAGTTGAAGCGGGAGGAGATCGAATGCTGAGACTGGATCGAAAATCTTCAAATAAAACCCGTGGTAGACCCTTTGTAAAAATATCCGCCACTTGATAACGAGAGGAGACATGAAGTACGCGAATCTGACCTCGTTGGACCTTTTCCCGGACGAAGTGGATGTTCATTTCAATGTGTTTGGTCCTTTGATGTTGAACCGGATTACGTGTGAGATAGATTGCACTAACATTGTCACAGTAGACTATAAAAGCTCGAGTTGGGGGATGATGAAGCTCGAGTAAGAGATTGCGTAGCCAACAGATTTCTGCAACAACGTTAGCCACTCCTCGGCATTCGGCCTCGGCACTGGAACGGGAAAGAGTAGTCTGGCATTTGGAGAATATATCTTATAGATATATGTCCGGCTATTATACCCCCGCAGTTGAAGCGGGAGGATATCGAATGCTGAGACTGGATCGAAAATCTTCAAATAAAACCTGTGGTAGACCCCTTGTAAAAATATCCGCCACTTGAGAACGAGAGGAGATATGAAGTACACGAATCTGACCTCGTTGGACCTTTTCCTGGACGAAGTGGATGTTCATTTCAATGTGTTTGGTCCTTTGATGTTGAACCGGATTACCTGTGAGATAGATTGCACTAACGTTGTCACAGTAGACTATAAAAGCTCGAGTTTGGGGATGATGAAGCTCGAGTAAGAGATTGCGTAGCCAACAGATTTCTGCAACAACGTTAGCCACTCCTCGGCATTCGGCCTCGGCACTGGAACGGGAAAGAGTAGTCTGGCGTTTGGAGGACCAAGAAAGAAGGTTTGCACCTAAGTAAACACAATACCCTGATGTTTAGCGCCTCGTGTCTGTGCAACCTGCCCAATCGGCATCTGTGTAGGCAACAAGAGAAGAAATGGAGGACCGTTGCATATGAAGGCCGAGATGTAGAGTGCCTTGGACGTATCGAAGAATCCGTTTCAATGCATGAAGATGAGAAGTACGAGGTGCATGCATGCACATACAGATTTTTGCACAGCGTATGTTAAATCCGGTCTAGTGAATGTGAGATATTGTAAGGCCCCAGCTAGACGACGATAGGTGGTGGGGTCATCAATTAAACTTCCATCAGAGACGCTTAATTTTCCATTTGCATCAACAGGAGTGGTCACTGGTTTACAAGAAGACATACCGGCCCGGTCCAAAATCTCAGTGGCATATTTGTGTTGTGATAGAAACATGCCCCCGTCAGTAGTATGCTGAACCGAAATACCCAAAAAATAACTTAATTTGCCCAAGTCGTTCATAGCAAATTCATGGCCGAGTTTAGACATAAAGACGGTTCTAAGATGATCCGACGAAGTGACAAGGATAATGTCGTCTACATAAAGTAAAAGATAAGCTGTGTCAGGACCGTTTTTGTAGATAAACAAGGAATGATCACATGTGCTGTGAAAGAAACCCAAAGTATAAACATAATTAGCAAAATGTTGATACCATGCCCTTGGTGCCCGTTTAAGCCTGTATAAAGATTTCTTTAAAAGGCAGACGTGGTTGGGGTAACGAGAGTTCCGAAAACCCATCGGTTGATGCATATAGACAGTTTCGGATAATAAACCGTGAAGAAACGCATTTTTCACGTTAAGTTGATGGATAGGCCAAGACTGGGAGATGGCAAGACTAAGCACTGTACGGATGGTGGCCGGTTTAACCACCGGGCTGAAAGTTGTTGAGGTGTGAAGGCCTTTGGGCTTTTGGATGGAGTTATGGGCTTGGCCCATTGAAGCTTCTTAAAACCCTAATTATCTAGGGTTCTGCGCCGCCGCGCCCGCTTAGGGTTTTGGTTGGAAGTACCGGATCTGGTTTGTTTATCCTTTTGTTGACTAGTTATGAACTGTTCAGCGTGCCTGTTTCTTTTGGTTTTTTTTTATCTCTATTTTGCTTTTGGTTTTTTATCTCTGTTTTGCTATTATGGCTGAAGATGGGAAGACTGTGATAAAAAGTTCAATGGCACTGATTTTGGTTGGAGGAAAATGCAAATAGAAGCATTATTGTATCAAAAGGATTTGGATATGGTACTGGAAAAGAAATCGGAGAGTATGGAGAAAGCTGAAGAAACAGTTTGGAATTCCAAGGACAAGAAAGCTAGAGTGGTTATTATGTTAATTTGACGAAGAGCGTTGCTTTTAACATCATGGAAGAAACCACTGCAAGTGGTATGATGTTGGCTCTGTCAAATATATATGAAAAGCCGTCTGCTGCTAACAAGGTGTTATTGATGAGGGAACTGTTCATGACGAGAATAAAAGAGGGAAGCTCAGTCACCTCCCACATTAATGATCTGATGTCTATTCTTACTAGATTAGAATCAGTGGGAATAAAATTCAATAATGAGACTCGAGCTCTGGTGTTGCTATCTTCACTGCCTGATAGTTGGTCCGAGACTGTAACTGCTGTTACAAATTCTATAAGGGCTAACGAAATGACATTTGAAAAGATCCGAGACATTATGATAGGTGAAGACATGCGTCTGAAAAGTGCAAATGTTGGATCATCTTCTGAGATGTTACATGTTGGCAAAGAAGGGAAAATAGCCGAGGTAGTGGGAGTCGGGGAAAGAGTTCAACTTGGACTCGGAAAAATGTGAGGTGCTGGATCTGCAACGAGGATGGACATGTTAAGAGTCAATGTCCAAAGAAAGGTCTGAACACTGCTGTTGAGGATGTCAATGATGGTGACGTGTTAATTCTTGAGGCTGAAAACAGTGTGGATTCTTGGATCATGGATTCTGGTTCTTCGTTTCACGCCATACACATCGGTGAAATGATAGTGAATCTGAAAACAGGCGATTTTCGAAAGGTACGTCTCGCTGATGGCAGGATGTTTGATGTAATGGGCATGGGTGATATTGATTTGGTGACTCCATTGGGAACTACATGGAACCTGAAGAATGTCAAGGTGATTCTGGGTTTGAAGAGGAAATAAATTTCTGTTAGTAAGCTGGATGAACAAGGACTAGAAGTCAAGTTTGGTGGTGGTAAATGGAGGGTAATCAATGGGAACCGGGTGATTGCTCGTGGTGATAAGCATGGGTCATTGTACATGGTGGAGGTACCTGCTGAGGGACTAATCAACCTAGTTAAGCAAGTCAAAGTCGGGTTCGCTAAATCTGCTGCTAAGAGAGTTAATTTTGCAAACATGAAGTCTGGAGCAGAGATTGTAGCTGAATGGGGTCAGAAGTCTAAACCAGTCAGAGGATTTTATGACAGTGGGAGCATGGGGCATGTTCCGGGTACAGTCAAGAAGAATCGTTGGGTTTTGAAGACTACAACCGGAAAATTCTCTCCTAGTGATTGTTTGCTGAATTTGGAGAGTGTTAGTGGTTCTCGGTGTATCTCTGAATCTGGTGGATCGTGTAAACCAGTTGAGTCAGAGGATGGGTCGTTGGTGGAATTTGCCACGACTGAGTTGGAGCTCGGGGGAGCTTCAACGGGCCCTTTTAAGTAATTGATGAAAAAGGGCCACTGCAGCTAGGGGACTTGGATTGAAATCTTAGCTTGTTTTTTGGAATTGGAGGCTTGGAGGATTTCTGTTACTTGAAGATTACTGATAATACTAGATGATAGGGTTGCTTTGTACTTAGATGGCTAGCTGGAGTATTCGCAAGGCCTTCAAGTGGGAGATTGTTGGGTGTGAAGGCCTTTGGGCTTTTGGATGGAGTTATGGGCCTGGCCTATTGAAGCTTCTTAAAACCCTAATTATCTTTATATATAGAGCATGTCATTGTATTGTAATCTTGTCCCTTGAGCTTAATAAAATACCTAGTTGCAGAGAGTGGACGTAGGTCATCTTGACCGAACCACTATAAATTCTCGTGTTCTTATTGCTTTCGTGTGCGTACATGTGTTTTTTTTATATCCGCTGTGTAAAGATACCTAACAAAATTTTCCCCGCAATCGATGCCTACCTGCTGAGATCTGCCATCACAAACAAGACGGGCTTTGTATCGCTCAAGAGTCCCGTCTGAGTTAGTTTTATGTTTAAAAATCCACATGCTACGAATGACGTTCATATAACTTTCACGAGGTACTAAAACCCAAGTTTGATTCATAAATAATGCATTAAATTCATCGACCATGGCATTGTTCCATTCGGGAGTGGATAAGGCTTCAGAAGGGTTACGAGGTAGAAGGACAATAGGAGTACTATGAGAGGTGTGGAGATTGATAGTGGGTTTAGGTTGGATAGCCCCGGATTTGAGACGGGTGGTCATGGGGTGGCCGCCACTTGGTTGTGCTTGGTGCGGGGGAACAGCGGGTTGCAATGGCGGGGAGGATGGTGGGCTGAATGTAGGAGGTGGTGGAGTGGAAAGGGTAGTTGTGGTGGTGGGTGGCTGTTTGTGGCGCCTTTGGTAGGTGATGGGAGGTGGTGCAGTGTTAGGTGGTTGAGGGGAGAAGGGTGAAGCGACAGAGGTGACAGGTGTAGTTGTGGTGGTTGGGGAAGTAGGCGACGAGGGTGGTGTGGATTGCGATGCAGGAAAGGAGTGGTCTGAAGTGGAGGAGCGGGCTGTTTGAGAGGCCCAAATTAATGGATGTGGGTCATTGGTTAGGAAGTCATAGGAGTGTGGAGAGGGAGGATGTGTAGAGAAGGGGAAGATATGTTCATTGAAAAAGGCGTGACGAGAGATAATAATTTTGTGGGAGGAAAGGTCGTGGCATTTGTACCCTCGATGATTGGTGGGGTAGCCAAGAAAAACATAAGGGGAGGAGCAGTTTTGGAGCTTATGAATAATGGGAGATGGCATTAGAGGGTAGCAAAGACAACCGAACGTACGTAGATGGTCATGCGTTGGATGTTTATGATAAAGGAGGTAGGTGGGTGTTTGGTGGTTTTTGGTTTTGGATGGTAAAATGTTAAGAATGTATGTGGCCATTTGTAGTGCATGGTGCCAATAAGAAGCGGGAACAGAAGAGTGAGCAAGAAGGGTGCGGATTATATTGTTAATAGACCGAATTTTTCGTTCGGCTTTGCCGTTTTGAGGAGAAGTATAGGGGCAAGAAAATCTGAAAACCATTCCAGTTTGGTGACAAAAATTGATAAAGGAGTTGTTAGAAAATTCGGTTCCGTTATCACATTGGAGGCTTTTAATGTTACGTTCAAATTGGGTCTAAATAAGGTTGTGAAATCTTTGAAAAATTGTAAAGACATGAGATTTATGGCTAAGAGGATACGTCCACAAATAATTGGTGTAGTTATCTAAAAATAAAATATAGAAACGATGGCCCCCGTTGCTAACAATAGGAGATATCCATAAATCACTATGAATAATATCAAAAAGAAATTGAGCACTAGAAATTGAATCAACAAAAGGTAACTTGATGTGTTTGCCAAGAATACATGATTGACAAAATAATTTATTAAAAGAACCACACGTAATATGTTTATTTTTGTGAAGATGGCGGAGAAGATCAGACCCCGGGAGTCCCAATCGGTGATGCCAAAGGTCTTGAGAGAGGGCTGCAAATGCGGAGTGAGATAGAACTTGAGAGGAGGTGAGAGGGTAAAGATCTCCGGTGCTGTTACATCGGAGGATAGGTATCCGAGTCCGGTAATCCTTCACAAGAAAACCAAATTGGTCAAATTCGATAGAAATATTGTTATCTCATGTTAAACAACGTACAGAAAGTAGTTTTTTAATAAGATTAGGAGAGTAAAGAACATTATTTAGTGTGACCAAAACCACGGACAGAAATTGTGGAGCCATTGCCAACAGCGATGTTATGTAATGCATCATTATGAGAAAGAGAGGAGAGTGTACCTGAGGTGTTGGTCATATTAGACGTGGCACCAGTGTCCATATACCAATTATTATCCGGGGGGTTAAGTGACATGGTATACATAGCTTGTTCAACATCTGTAAGAGTGTAAACATTGTCGGATGCATACGATTGAGCTGGACGGGGCCCCAAAATGCCGGCTGCGGATGGGCCTGAGGTGGGCCGAGAGGCCCAGTGGGGTGACCGGTTTGGAGAAGCAGCAGGTGTCTGGGTCGGATAAAGGAGCATGAGATGTCGGACCTGATGGATGTTGTTCCGTGGGTCCATGAGAGACGTGAAGTGCTGTTGAGTTAGAAACTTGATTAGCTTTGCATGTTTCTTCGAGTATTAGCTTGGAACAGGCTTCATAGAAATCTGGTAGTGGCACCGTTTGTTGAAGAAGCATGGCGATACCCTCATATTGTTCGGATAAACCTGAAATAAGCTGTAAAACATGGCGCCGATTAGAAATAGGTGACCGGACATTGGCTAACTGATCCGAGAGGACTTTCAAAGCCTGGCAATATGAAGTGATGTTGGAGAAGTTTTCTAGTCGGGTATTGTTGAACTTATGCTCGAGGTAACCGCACGGGTATTGCGGTTGTCTTGAAAGATGTTAGCAAGAGCGGTCCATGCCTTCGTTGCAGTAGTATCAGGTGTTAGTATAGTATGAAGGAGATCATTCGAAATAGTACCGTAGATCCATTGTAAAACAATGGAATCTATCCGGGTCCATAGTTTGGCGACTGCTTCCTGGTCATCAGGCTTGTCTTCGGTGTCTTTCTTCTTGTCACCAGATTGGGCAGGAGGAAGGATGTGGTCAATAACTTCAAAGGCTCTGCAGTGAATTTTAAAGAGTTCAGCCCAAGAAGTATACTGGCTGTTCTCCATCTCCAATTTAACTGGAATGAAGTTGTGAATATTTGTGACAGTGATGGCGGGATGAATCTTTTCCATGGTGTTGGATCAGAAGGGTTAAAGAACAGGGAGCAGAAGATGGCCGTCGATAGGGAAAGAGAGAGATAGGGCCGGCTGGAAGAGGAGAAGAAGGTATTGGTGTTCAGATAATCGATTGCTCTGATACCATGATAGAGGAAGTCAAATCGTGCCATGCTTATTGATCACCCGTATACTTATAGTTACGGAGAATCCCTATATTTTGGGATTAGATTACAATCAAATATATTCAAATAAATAGTTTATCCTATACAATTGAATTTGAATATATCTTACAGATATATGTCCGGCTATTATATACTTTTCGGAAATTGATATTTGATTCAACACTAAACCGAACACAAGGTTAAAATGGTAATTTTTGTTGTTCACCATACAGGTTGTAATCAAGTTGTAAACGAGTCATGAACGGGTTGTAACAAGTTTTTATAAATGGGTTAATGGGTCGGCCATATAAAAAGGTTATTTTAATTTTAAACAATTGTTAATTAAAGATTTAAATAGGCTAAACACGAAAGCCACCCGTTTACTAAACGGGTTAGTTATGATAACCCAAACCCTAATTAATTCTATGATTTGGTGCCAAAAAATTGCCACTAATATTAATTGCTGTGTGAAACAGGTTGCTGCACTAAAGGAGCTGACAAAGGAAGAATTGATCCAATTTTTTAATGAACACATAAAAGCAGGTGCCTCACATAAGAAGACATTAAGTGTGCAAGTATACGCAACTACACATTATACAGAGAACAAACCGGACGACAGTGACTGCAAATGGTTGATATCGACGACGTTTTCAGTTTCAGGAGATCGAGACCTCTTTACGCGTCGTTTAAAGGAGGAATTGGTGATGTGAAGCTGTGAGATCTTTGTTTACAAAGAACATACCATTTGAAATCATCATTTAACCTTTAAGGATCATTTTTCTTTATTTTGTACTCTTTTTCTTAATTATACCGAGTGAATTATTTGTGTAAAATTGTATTTGACATGTAAGAAAACTAGAGTCATTCAGAAATTCTCAATAAGAATGGGTGTGTAGAGATGGGCAAACCGGGTTTGGGCCGTACCCGGGCCCGGGTACAAACCGGGTTTGGGCCCAACCGGGTTTTTTGTACCCGGGTATTGGTGAACCCGGGTACGAACCCGGGTCGGGTTCAGCTAGATACAAACCCTACCCGGTATACCCGAGTAGGGTCGGGTCGGGTTCGGTTCGGGTATGAAACCCGGGTTCAACCAGGTTTTTTTCCTTTTTTTTTTTTTTTTTCTTTTCTTATGTGTGTCGAACACCGGGTCGTATGTTTTTTTTTCTTATATTTTCTTTTTTTTTTTCTTTTTATTTTTCTTTTCCTAACTGGGTTCACTTGAATGACAAAAATTTAAACAACTTAATATATAAATATATACAAATCTTGAGCAGAAAAGGTTACACTTATAATATACAAATATTAAATACTTTTTATATAAGACATTTGAATGACAAAGAAATTTAAAAAGAACATGAAAGACATATAATATTAAAACAACTTAAAAATAACAATATCGTCTAATTTTATCTACTACGAGATGCTTGATCAAATGCTAATTCTTCATCGGATATGCCAGAAGATACTCCGTCTTCTACCTCTTCATCATGTACTTTAGCTTCGAGTGTAATCTCGTCTTCGAGGCTTGTTTGGTCTTGTATACGATCCGTTGCGTCTAAGTGATCCTTTAAACAAATGCACATCTCCACTGCTTCCGGAGTTAGTCTTGTTCTTCGTAATGATTTACCCTGCCACAAGAGAAAAGCAGATTCCGAAGCTACCGTAGAAGCTTGGACGCTTAGAAATCACGGGCCATAGCAGAAAGAATCGGAAATTGAGATTCTTTTCTTTCCACCAATCCAAAATATCGAATGCACGATAATCTTTGGTAGTCATAGTGGAAATAAAATCCGTTCCACTATATCTACCGAGCTCACTTGTTGGGGTGTTACCCCTTTGACGTTTAGCCGTCACATCCCGAACAACATTCAACATAGTCAAAACAGGGTCTTTAACCGAGGTACTAGCACTTGATGTTGATCCGCTTGGCATGGTTATGTTTACGTTAGGCCCATATCTATTTAAATAAAAATTATAATTGTTTTCAAACTATGATTAAAATTTTCTTTTGCCTCGTTTGAAAAATCAGGGTTTTCGTCATGCATATCCAAATTGTCATTTATCTCATCTATCAAACATTCAACCCTCGCAACATTTAGAAACGGATTTAAAGTGGCGGCACACGTAAAAACTGGTGGTAAGTCCTTAAAATATTTTTTAAACTTTTCTTTCATTGGTTCTATCATTTGATTAAACATATTATTTTTATTTTGAAAATTTTTAAAATTCAAAGACATAAAATATAGTTTTGAAGCACCGAATAACTAGTGGAATAATAAACTCCCGATAATTTTGTTGTTGAGTTTTAAAAACCTCAAAAACTCGGATAGACGTTGAAGATTCTCCCAACCCGCATCCGGAAATGGGTCGGCTTCACCATTATCCGAAAGACTATTATGAAAAGCTTTCAAAGTGCCCTTTTGTTTTAAAGCACATTCAAACATGTGACAAGTCGAATTCCACCGAGTGGTACATCCCAATTAGGACCTAAAAATCTAGAGTGCGTATCCTTACAAAGTTGTTTATAATCTTGATATCTTCTTCTACTTTTTTAAAACGTCATGTAACATAAATCAAAAGATGTAATAAAGTTATTAACATATTGCCCGGATAGTCCGTCTTGCACTACTAAATTAATAATATGTGCAACACAACGAGTATGGAAAAAATCACCGTTTGCAATCGGAAGATATTTTAATTTTAATTTTTCAACCGCGGTGTGTTGTTAGAGGCGTTATCAAATGCAATTGAAAAAAGTTTATTTTGTAATTTAAAAGTACTTATTACATTATCTAAAAAGTAAAACAAAAATTCTCCGGTGTGTAGATGTGGAAAAAGATCAAATGCAATCGTACGTTTCATCAATTGCCATGAATTGGGATCCACCCAATGAGCGGTGACGCAAGGTACGATTCGGGTAAACCGTGTGGAGCCGACCAAACGTCACTAGTTAAGTTTACATCGGTATTTAAATTTTCAAATAATACAATTAAATCATTTTTTGCTTGTTTCCATAATTTTAAACAATAACGTCTAAGTGTAGTACGACTTAAGTGAGTGTAACGAGGTTGAAGCGTCTCTCGAATTAAGTTGGTCAACCGAGGATTGTCTAAGTGACTAAAAGGCAAAGCTTCTTGAATCACGAACTTCGCCATTCGATCTCGAACCGTATTAACATCGTAATTAAAGATTCCACCGTCTCCACCCAATTGTGTTTGTTGCGAATCCGGATTACTTTTCAACGACTTACAAAACTTCTTGCTAATGTGTTTGTTTAAAGTCGTGTTAGAATCTTTAGCAAGCAAAGCTCCACAAAACTTGTAACGAGCCTTTACAGACCCGTCACTCAACTCAACCATATCCCAATTGCACCAAACATCCATGTTACGATTGTGTGCAAGAACGAACGACGGTTGGAGCGTTGGACGAACCTTGACCAACAGAAGATTGTGAGTGAGCCATATCAAGATTGAAGAGAGTGAAAGTGTAAAACGAGAGAGTGAACGTGTAAAACGAGAGTAAACGAGAGTATTTTTTGCGTTTTTTTGCGTATGTTTTTGCGTTTGAGATAATCGATTACTCTGATACCATGATAGAGGAAGTCAATCGTGCCATGCTCATTGATCACCCGTGTACTTATAGTTACGGAGAATCCCTATATTTTGGGATTAGATTACAATCAAATATATTCAAATAAATAGTTTATCCTATACAATTGAATTTGAATATATCTTACAGATATATGTCCGGCTATTATATACTTTTCGGAAATTGATATTTGATTCAACACTAAACCGAACACAAGGTTAAAATGGTAATTTTTGTTGTTCACCATACAGGTTGTAATCAAGTTGTAAACGAGTCATGAACGGTTGTAACAAGTTTTAATAAATGGGTTAATGGGTCGGCCATATAAAAAGGTTATTTTAATTTTAAACAATTGTTAATTAAAGATTTAAATAGGCTAAACACGAAAGCCACCCGTTTACTAAACGGGTTAGTTATGATACCCAAACCCTAATTAATTTTATGATTTGGTGCCAAAAAATTGCCACTAATATTAATTGCTGTGTGAAACAGGTTGCTGCACTAAAGGAGCTGACAAAGGAAGAATTGATCCAATATTTTAATGAACACATAAAAGCAGGTGCCCCACAAAAGAAGACATTAAGTGTGCAAGTATACGCAACTACACATTCTACAGAGAACAAACCGTACGACAGTGACTGCAACATGGTTGATATCGACGACGTTTTCAGTTTCAGGAGATCGAGACCTCTTTACGCGTCGTTTAAAAGGAGGAATTGGTGATGTGAAGCTGTGAGATCTTTGTTTACAAAGAACATACCGTTTGAAATCATCATTTAACCTTAAGGATCATTTTTCTTTATTTTGTACTCTTTTTCTTAATTATACCGAGTGAATTATTTGTGTAAATTGTATTTGACATGTAAGAAAACTAAGTCATTCAGAATTCTCAATAAGAATCGGTGTGTACCATATGGGCTTTTGCAACCTGTTGAGACTTATTTTACTTTATAAAAAACCATTGGATTTGTGAATTTGGACAACAGGATGAGCATAAAAATATGAAGGAGCCTGTTCTATTTACATCAAAATGAACTTGTTTAATTATATATATATATATATATATAACTTGCTGAATTCACTATTCAACTTAGCTATCCATTATTGACATCAAAATGGATGATGACCACAAGTAACACATGTTCTTACTTTTCAGATTTCTAGACTAACACTTCCTTGTGACACCAATTCAATTTTCTCACGCACCTACTTTTTATAAACGCCATACAAGATTCATTGCATCACCAATTGCAAAACCAAATTTACATTGATGATTCTTCTCTATAAATATGAAGAATGTATCAATTTCAAGAATTCACAAATCATTTTGTAATTCATCATTCCTTAATCTTTACAAGAATTCAGCAATGGCTTCGGAATCAATCAACCAGCTTCACTTTCTCATGATACCCTTACTAGCTCCTGGCCACATCATCCCCATGATCGACATGGCCAAATTGCTCGCACAACGACCGGATGTGAAGGTAACCATCGTCACCACCCCCCGAAATGCCATTCGATATGCTTCTAAACTCCAACAACACATCAACTCCGGACTCCCAGTGCATTTTCTTGAACTACCATTTCCAGGGATAGAGAATGGACTGCCGGAGGGATGCGAAAGTCCAGATGCTTTACCAGGTCTGCATCTAATTCCAAACTTTTCAGCTGCATTTGATATGTTACAAGAAAGACTCGAACAACGATTTGATTCACTAAAGCCTCGTCCATCATGTATTTTATCTGATAAATATATTGTCTGGACTGATGATATGGCGGTCAAGTATAAGATTCCGAGGATCATATTTGATGGAATGAGTTGTTTCAAACAGTTAGCTACACATCATTTGTATGCATCCAAGGTGCTTGAAGATTTTCCTGAATCAAAGCCTTTTGTTCTCCCTGGTTTGCCTGACAAGATTGACATGACTCGAGCTCAGCTGCCAACTGAGTTCAATCGTAGTGGTTTAATAACGAGTGAGGAGATTGAACGAGTGAGAGAAACCGAGTCAAGAGCTTATGGTATGGTGATTAATAGTTTTGAAGAGTTGGAGCAAGAATATGTTAGGGAATTTAAGAAGTTAAAAGGGGGTAAGGTTTGGTGTCTAGGACCAGTATCACTGTCTAACAGTAACGATTTAGGTGAATTTGTAACATTAACGTTACTTGAAATGGCTCGATTCCAAAAAAACCAAGATCAGTTGTCTATGTCTGCTTTGGTAGCAGTAGTCGGATCATCCCTCCACAACTCATTGAGCTTGGGCTAGCCCTAGAAGCATCCAAATCCCCATTCATATGGGTGGTTAGAGCAAGTCATAGAGCTAAAGAGGTCGAGAAATGGTTATCAAAAAGTGGATTTGAAAATAGAACATAAGATAGAGGGCTCATAATCAGAGATTGGGCACCACAACCCCTAATATTATCACACCCTTCGGTTGGAGGGTTCTTGACACATTGTGGATGGAATTCAACCTTGGAAGGAGTTTCTGCTGGTGTCCCTATGATTACATGGCCTCAGTTTTCCGAACAGTTCTTGAATGAGAAATTAGTAGTTCAAGTGTTAGGGATTGGTGTGAGTGTCGGTGCTCCGGTTGTGGTGCATTGGGGCGAGGAAGACAAATTTGGGGTTACCGTGAAGAGCGAGCAGGTGAAAACGGCTATAGAAAAAGTAATGGACTTGGGATCCGAAGGAAATGAGAGAAGAAGGAAAGCAAAAGCACTTGCGATGGCAGGGAAGAAAGCAATAGAAAAAGGAGGGTCTTCTCATCGTAACTTGACATTACTGATACAAGATTTATTTGAACTTGCAAATGTTAAAAGCCAAAAGCCATTGGCTTGAAGCCAATATTTTCAAATTTGGGCACTGATACGTATCAGGTATGAACCATGTTCGAGTAGCAGCCATAAAGTATATGACTCGTGTTTATATATCATAAGTCGTTGTGTTTGATTATAGCCCAACTAAATAAACCCCAGTATTGTTGAACATACCATGGCTTTTTAAGCCTAATTTGAATATATTGTTACTTGTTTCTTTACACCGTGCCAAAAATGAATGGATAACTGTAGGTAGCTTCATGTGTTTTAGCTAAGCACGCATTGATCGAGATGAAAGATGCCTGAACTCAACGACGGGTTACATTCAAAGTGAGAATCCTACAATGGACCATTTTGTCCATATACAGATTAGAATGCTTAAAATGAGTTTGGTGTTCTTGACTAATTCCTCAATAATATCTTGAATCATCAATGTCATCTGCCGAAAATGGACCATAAGTTCATTTAGTCTTTGGATAGATTCCAGCCGAACGAATCCAGAGCAGTCTAGAATATCATCATCTGCACGTGCCTTGCCTAGCTGTCTTGCCCATCCTGCAGCATCTCACAAGCGATCTTCCTGTCACCAGCGGCTCCAACAGATAGTAGACACTAGTTAGGATAAGATAAATTATATTACTATTGATTATGTAGATAAGTTTTTATAGTTATCTTTAATAGAAGTTAAATTATGTTTACTTTGTAATCATCCTATCATACTCTTATAAATTCTCAATCAATAATATAAATTACCTTACGAGTCTTTATTATTCTATTCTATTTATTACATACATATAGTAGCATTCTAATTTTTAATGAAAATTCCTTTATGATTACTCCATTAGTGATTGTTTCAGTCTCCTTTAAAGCTTTAAGAGGTTAAGATCTCTGTTTACAGAAACCAAAAGAATGTCACGAAGATAGAATAATTGGGAAAAAGAACATGAAGATGAACACCCATCATCATAATCCAAACTTAAAAAAGCCTATTTTAGGTGAAGAAGATTCTATATTTAACAGCTCATAGTACAAAATCGGTAACATAACGACGTCAGAGGTTAAGGAGAAATGTTCAGTGAAAACGCCATGTTATTTTCACAATACTAATGTTTATTATTTGGTTGGGCTATAATCAAACACACTAGACTTATGATATAAACATGACTCGTATAGCTGCTACACGAAAATGGTGGATTCCTGGTATGTATCCTTCACGAACATTTAGATATATTGGCTTTAAGTCTATGGATTGTTGCTTCTAACATTTGCAAGTTCCAATAGATCTTGTATGAGTAATGTCAAGTTATGGTGAGAAGACCCTCCTTCTATTGCTTTCTTCGCTTCCATCCCGAGTGCCTTTATTTTCTTTCTTCTCTCATTTCCTTCGGATCCCAAATGCATTACTGTTTGTATAGCCATTTTCACCTGCTCGCTCTTTACAGTAACCCCAAATTTGTCTTCCTCGCCCCAATGCACCACAACCGGAGCACCGACACTCACACCAATCCCCAACACATTAACTACCAATTTCTCATTCAAGAATTGTTCGGCAAACTGAGGCCATGTAATCATAGGGACACCGGCAGAAACCGCTTCCAAGATTGAATTCCATCCGCAGTGTGTCAAGAACCCTCCAACCGAAGGGTGCGATAAGATTAGGGGTTGTGGCGCCCATCTCTAACTATGAGCCCTCTATCTTTTATTCTATTTTCAAACCCACTTTCTAATAACCACTCCTCGATCTCTTCAGCTCTGTCGCCAGCTCTAATCACCCATATGAATGGGGATTTGGATGCTTCTAGGGCCAACCCAAGCTCGATGAGTTGTGGAGGGGTGACCTGAGTACTGCTACCAAAGCAAGCATAGACAACTGATCCAGGTTCTTTAGAATCGAGCCATTTCAAGTAACGTTGATCATCAATAGACGTACTGTGTAAATCACCAAAATGATTGTTGTTATACAGTGATAATGGTCCAAGACACCAAACTTTACCCCCTTTTAAGTTCTTATATTCCTTAACATATTCTTTCTCCAACTCCTCAAAACTATTGATCACCATACCATAAGCTCTCGACTCCGTTTCTCTCACTCGTTCAAGCTGCTCACTCGTGGCCATACGCGTATGATTAAACTCAGGCGGCAGCTGAGCTCGAGTCATCTCAATCTCATCAGGCAACCCAGGGAGAACAAAAGGCTCCGACTCACGCAAATCATCCAACACCTCAGATCCATACAAATAATGTGTAACCAACTGTTTGAAACAACTCATTCCATCAAATACGATCCTCGGGATCCCATGCTTCACCGCGGTATCATCACTCCAGAGCATATATTTATCAGACAAAATACAACTTGGTCGAGGCGTTAGCGAATCAAGCCGTTGTTCGAGTCTTTCTTGTAGCATATCAACTGCGATTGAAAAGTTTGGAAGTAGATGCAGACCCGGCAGAGCATCTGCGCTTTCACAGCCCTCGGGCAGCCCATTCTCCGTCGCTGGAAACGGGAGTTCAAGAAAACTCACGGGGAGTCCGGAGTTGATGTGTGGTTGGAGTTTTGAACCGTATCGAGTGGCGTTTCGAGGTGTGGTGACGATGGTTACGATCACATTCGGTCGATTTGCGAGCAATTTGGCGATGTCGATCATGGGGATCATGTGGCCGGGGGCTAGTAAGGGGATCAAGAGGAAGTGAAGGTGGTTGGTTGATTCAGAAGCCATTGAAGAATTGTTGTGAAGATTAAGGGTTGATGAATTGTAGATTTGATTTGTGGGTTGTTGAAATTGATGTAATGATCATCGTATTTATAGAGGAGAATTATCGTTGTTGATTTGGTTTTGATATTGATGATGAAATGAGTGTTGTATGGCGTTTGAAGTTTGAAAAGTAGTTGCATGAGAAAATTTGGTCTCATACGGAAGTGTGAATTCTAGAAATTTGAAAAGTAAAAAGTAAAAACAATCAGGTGATACAACAGTTTAGGATTATTGTGATTTTATGATATTAGTTTTATTTTAAGAACCCAACACATTAGTTCGTCTAATCTTTGAGCTTAAAGGTCTTCTCCAAATATTCTCGATGAGAAATGATGATTCATATAAAAGATGGAGGAGTTGATAAGGAGTAGAGTTAGTTAAATAAAACTCAATAGCTTTTAGCTCGCTTTAAGCTTGTTTAGAAAAAGTTCGTTAAAAAAATAGAAATCGGTTCATTTATAAACAAGCAGAGAGTCGGTTTGGCTAGGTTTGTAAACGAGATGAGATGAGATGAGCCATGAACCTCGGCTCGTTAGCTTACTCGTTAGCTAGCTTGTTGGCTTGTTTATTTGATTTGTTTAAAATAAAACCTAATTTTTAATATATATAAACTAAGTTAGTATCTCGTGTATTACACGAGTTGAATAAATAAAATATTAAATAATTAGTGATAAAAATTTATGAATTATAAAACAATGCCTAAAGATGAAATATGATTATAATTACGAATAAATAGCTACTTTAAGTAAATAAACAATAATGTCTTCTTCTTAAACTTTTGTTTATAAAAAAGTTGTAGTTTTTAAATATTTTGTTTTAAGAAAAATGATTTTTTTAAAAGTTCGTTGTATTCTGTATTTTATAAATCTTTTGTTTTTAGAAAGTGCATTTTTAATAAAAAAATATAGGTTTTTAATTAATTTAATTATACAATTTTTAATTTGAAAATGGTATGAGTAATACTATTAGTATTTAATATTATTATTAATAATAGAGAGAAATGAGAAAGTTATTATGATACCTTCATGTTTGTTTGATAGACAATGAATGACAACATGAAGTATGTACTCCATTGAGTCTTATAATGTGTCACGTTTTATCTTAGTTTTCTTTATTATAGATAGATAGATGGACACATAGATAAATAGATAGGTTAGAAACTCATTTATTAAATGGATTCTAGTTATTAATAATCACGAAGAGTTACAATACGATATTTTAATATAAGATATGATTAAAATTATATATACGTATTCGTTCAAGAAAAAAAAATTATACTATTTTTAACTCTCTTATCTAAAATAGTTTACTTTTTAAACTTTGTTTTAGTATTTTTTTATAAAAAATATTTTTTTATAAAAAAATATTTTTTATAAAAAACTTGTTTATTAAAACTCTGGTTTGTAATTATTTTGATTGTTTTAATAAGAATGTTTTTAGAAAATTTACCTTTTTATAATATTTTTTAAAAGGATCAATTTAAAATATTTTGTTTCACAAAGGTTTAGTGTTTTAGAAAATTTCATATTATAAAATATTATTATTATATTTTTATTTTAATAAAAAATGTGATTTTTAATTTTTTTAATAAAATCTATTTTAAAAAAGATAGCTTGATTCGAAAAATTCTAGATGTGAAAGAGAAATGTAGCAATTAATAAAACTGATTTTTAATAAGAGAGAGAAATTAGTTTTACTGTTTAAATTATTATAATATATTTTTGAAGGAAATAATGATGTGAAGATGTGTAGAAAAAAAAAAAATGGTAAAAATATGGGTCAAAAGAAAGACAGATGAAAAAAACTTCTTTTTTTTAAATACAATAGATTATATCTCAAAATTACAACATATTTTCATAGTTTAATTTTGCTATAAATCCAATATTTAAATATAACATACTTACATGAGTATTTTTGGTAACTTTTTACTGAGAAAAATTATTAAACTATAAAAAAATTGTTTTTCATAAACCACCTTTCTTTTTGTAGAGCATAATATATCAGTTCAACGAGTTAAGATAAACATTTAAAATATATCTGTTATTATATACATCAATATGTGTGTAAAACAAATTTAATTATTTTAAAAATAATCGAGTTGTCTTGAGTCTTTTATGAACAAGCTCGGGCCCAACATTCAGGTCATTAAATAAATAAGTCGGCTCGATTCAGTTCAGCTTAACTCGTTTCTAGCCTAACAAGAATTCGATATAAATGATAAACAACATAAAGAATTGATAAAAACAAAGAATGAATCTCAACATAAAGGATAGGTCTAAGGTTTGCGATTCATTGTAATTATATATATATATATATATATAATATATCTATATATATATATATATATATATATATATATATATTATATATATATATATATATATCATTTATCAACTTCGGTTACTTTCTCTATTTTGTTTTTCTTTTAATTTCTAATTACTTGTAATCATGGTTGGAGCATTCACATCAGGTTGCATCTTATTTTTATAATTATACTAAAAATCATTATTTTGTATTCTTTTTTTATAATTAAGTAATATATCTTTATATCTTTTCATTATATTTTTATCTCCTTCACTCACAATCACTTTCAAAACTATTAGAAAATTAATAATAGTGAACAGTGTTTTTCCCAAACATACAGATAAATAATAACGTTTCCTATTCATTTCAGTCACAACCACTTACAATTGTTTCCTATAATATAAAACATAAACTTACAAAATATACAATAATATGAGAAACCTAGTGTGAATACTTTTACGTGACATTAACATCTCCAATCGCCCCTCCCCTATTCTTTCTTCCCCATATCTATTTCCTTTTCATTTAATATTATTAACCATCAATTATTAATTTACAAATTCAAAAAAAATTCACATAACCTTATTGCAGGAGCGGTTAAGAGATGGTCAATACAATCAGGCTCATAATGAGAAAAGTATTAGAACACTTAACAGATCAAATGAGGAACTGGATTTATGTAAATGATACTAAGAACACAAGTAAATGAGACAGAACTAAGAACAAAAACAAACTAATATGGTTTTCAAGAATATTGTATATTGCTCTCAAGTTCTTTTACAAGTGTTACAAAGCATAAAAAGAAATACAAGGACCTGAGATACTTTATACTACATCATACAGCCGGCCATACTTTGAAGGCCAGCTAGAAACATTAATCTACACAACAAGATCAATGTAAAGTCAAAAGACAGATTGCTTTTTGACTAGTGACTATGACATGCCATAGCTCACATCCTAATATATTATAAAAAGGATAAAAGGTACAAAGTAGAAAGTTACAGACTCAAGACCATAATCTACAGTTTACTAAAGCATGGACCTTTTCACCAACTTGTATAAGTTGGTGAGTCATCAGATTTGCAGCGGAAAGTAAGCCAGCTTTATGGAAAAGTAGATCAGAGAAAGTATGTCCTCTCTGTCTTCGGAAAAAATCAGTCTTCACTTCATTGGCTTCGGAAGACTTTGTCTTTGAAGCTTCGAAAGACTTCATCTTTGGCTTCGGAAGATTTGGTCTTTGGCTTTGGGAGATTTTATACTTAGAATAATTTCTGTGATGAGTGTAAAACTTCCGAGGTAACTTCTACCTTGTACATCATGCATTCAGGAAGCTCCTTGATTGTTTTGGCTTCTTTGGTTGCATCAGCCTTCTAATATAACCTTACACTTATCAAAAGAAAATTTAGTAAAATTTAATTTACAAATTAACACAATTATTAATTATATGCCTCCGACCACTACTACAATTTTTGAGTAATTTGCTTTATGAAATTGCTAAACTTGGTTGATCACATTTAACTGTATTAATAAATATATGTAACGCTCCAAATATATTTACATATATAAAGTCAAGATTGAAGTTGAGGAGTAAATATAAACATTATATATAGAGATAAAGGGATAGACATGATTAAAAAGGGTTTTAACCTACAACATTCCTGGAATGAAAACTGTCACATGCACCCTC